>CAKNWT010276590.1:0-14151 GCA_932066315.1 Andricus coriarius | reverse complement strand
CTTTTTTATTTCTTCCTATAATTGGGTGTATTTGGTTGGATTAACGATAGAATGCAATAAAATAAAATAATATTAGTACAATTTTGAAATTAATTGTTATGTTATACGTAGATATATAGACACCTTCGTCAAAATTTATGGATAAATATTGTAATCACCATCGAAGAATAAGCAAAGTTGTTACGAAAGAGTACTTATTCTGGCATGTCATAAATCGATTTTCAGGAACATTTTCCTTGTAGATGGATGTCGTTTAATCGTCGTTCTTATCACGATTCAAACAAGCTTCAGTATATCCTGAATGTATATTTTTAGTTTTGTTATTTTGAATTGAAATTTCGATTCCGCAAAGGAGATTTCGTTTCTCCTGTAAAATTCCGCAGTTTTGCTGTGACAGTTTTTAATTGTTTTATTTTAAAAGTACAAAAAGCTACCTTGAAATTTTACGAAAAAGATGTTTTCTTCAATACGTACTCAAAAGAAACAAACAGAATTTATCTTGTATCAACGCATCGTATAAGATACCATGACCTACGTGACGATGGTATAATTAAATTTTTTAAATAACTTATTGTCAATTTTTTTATAACAAAATTATTGTAGCTGTATATGAAATTTATTAAGAATCTACTAAATTTATTATCATTGAAAAATCATTTATTTTCAGGATTGCTTTGACCTACTTTGAGTTAAAGGTAGTGTATTAAATCTCCCCTTCTGTCACGTGTACCGCCACTCTTTCCCTATCTATCAATTTGACCTACTTTTGATTTAAATTATTCTATAGTTTAACTTGGAAAACTATCCTCTCGGAGCATTAAATATAATTTACAAAAAGTACTGGAAATTTATTTTATTACATAAGGATTCAGAAAATTATATAGTTTTTTATAATTTTATTATCCAACCGAAATTTTGATTAAGTAGTTTATTAAATTTTATATAATTAAGGATATTTATTCAAAGCTTCAAATTTTGACACCAACCTCCTTTATTCAATTGAAGTCTGCTCCATTTTCACCAGCCAATAATATTATTTCATAGTCTCAGATCAAAGAAAATAAATTTGTAAGTTAAAATAAAAATGGTTTATTATAATATAATACAATCCTATTTTATTTTATAACTTTTTATTAAGGTGAATAAAACCATAAATAAAGGAAATTTTGTTACAAGGCTATCAAATTTTGTAAAGGATAGAGTAATTTTGTTTTTAATTCCATCAGTAGTCGGTACTATTTTATTTGTATACACTTTTCGATCAGGTTTGGATACAATTAAAGATTTTATTTGATTTTAATTTTTTTCTTGTTCATTTACTGATAGGACAGTGCTATTATATACTACAATGAAGCAAAATGATTTAAAATAATTATTTTCATTAAATCACAAAACTTATTATGTCAAAATGATAAAAGCAACATCAATTCTAGTGAAAGTTATAAGCAATGACTTTTATAATAATCGATAATTTCTCTTCTCTCTATATATTATTAAAAGATCTCGCCGCCACTGCTATTTCATGACTCGTAGCCCTGTGTCATATTACCCCATGCACCATATTGCCACATGTATCAAATTGCACACTGTGTGCCTCTTGTCACGAATTTTTGTCTGGAATGTAACCTAAATAAAAATTGGAACATACACATAGCTTTTTTTAATTAATTTACATTATAAATTATATACTCATACTGCATTTTCTTGTAAATGTCAAGTACATATATCTAAGTACGTGAAGAAATACAATCCAGTTTTTCAATCAATGTGCGTCAGATTATATGATAAAAATAAAAATTGATAGTTTCAAGAAATAAAATCCTCATAGTTATTATTTATAAATATTGAAAATCAGATAATAAATTGAATATTGATGTTCTTTATAACATTGTAGGTAAAGAAACGGAAGTGCAGAATGAAGGAGGTCGTTGAAAAATGGACAAGCAGGGACCGATTCGCCCATGGCACAAGAGATGATTTTTAGAAGGTAATCGAAGAGCTTTTTAGAAACTTTCCAGTCGCAATGTGTCTCCCTAAAATTTAATTTTTCTCACTTAATAACTAACTACTTTGGTTATAGTGGAAATAATTTTTTGGCGGAATTCACTTAAATTCAGTGGAATGCACTCGAATTCAGTGCAATTTTGATTCAGTTCGGTGAAATTAAGCTATCCTTTAATTCTAGTAGAATTTAAGTTGAATTATCTTAAATTTAGCACAAATTTAAGCTTACGTAATTTAAATTTACTTTACTTTGCCAGAATTAAAACTGAATGTAGTGTAATTTTATTTTTTATTTCAGTGCAAGTTCTTATTTATTTAAATTTCTCCTAATTAATTTGAATTCCGTTGAATCAAATTTTTAGTCACCTTACATACATTCCGGTTTAGGTAAAATTTGAAAGTTTCATTGAGTACAGGTAAGTTAATATAAATCATAGATTTCCTCATATATTTTGTTAAATTCAGTTGAATTGTGTTTACATTACTAAAAATTCAGTAAAGTTATATTTTATTCACTGAGATTAAGTGCAGTTTTCTTTGAATTTAAAGGAATTACTTTCAGTTTTGTGTAATTCATTTGAATTCAGGTTTATATAAAAATGTTAAGTTCCATTCCCTTTGAATACAGTCTATTGAGTCAATTTAAATGTAATGCAACTGAATTACCTAGGACTCATTTCTAGTCTATATAGTTCAACTGATTTACATTCTTTTAAATTCTGTTCAATTTATTTTTATTTAGTGGAGTTAATTATGAACGCAATGGAATGCAATTATATTCAAAATGTAAAGTTAAATTTATTTTGAATATAAATCCATTGAGTCACATTTGGGTGCATGGAATTTATTTATCTTAACCCTTAACGGCCACACGGTGTGTCTTACACCCCACAGGCTTTCCAATTTTTTCCGACTGTCTATGTTGTTTTTCAAGTTTTTTTTCGAATAGTTAAATTATCACTGAGGCTTTGGAGATATTTTTTTTCTATTTTGTATTGTTTCAACATCACTCATCATTTTTTTTCAGCCAAAAATACCTGAAGGTGTATTTGGTGTAGTTGAAAACACTAAAATTACTAAATCGAATTCGAATGCAATCTCTTGAAATGACTTAAATTCAGTGAAATTGATCTAATTTTATCTGAACTCATTTGTATTTATCTTGAATTTAGACGGATTCCCTTTAAATTTAGTCGAATTCCATTAAATTCTCTCGAATTCAGTTAAATTCAATTAATTCCGTTTCTTTAACTAATTTTTTGAATGCTGTTATTTAAAAAAGATTTTAACTACCACTAGATCTAATTTATTGATTATTGGAAAAAGCTAACATACCGATTTTATCTCAAGTTATATTGTTCAAATTTTCAAATTTGTAAACAAAAATTGAGGTTGAGGGCGTTAATAATGAAAGGGACACTTCTTGAGTCTTTAATAATGTTGAATTGAAATTTAATTGTTAATTTTAATAGAGTAACTCCTGTTAATTTTGAGTCGTAACCTGCTAAACACTTTGAAAAGCTGTTTTATTTTTATTAATTTATTTTTCAATATTTGGCATATATTAATTCCATTATTCTCTAAGCAGATTTGTATTTGACAAAATGATATTTAATTTTATTAGAATTATGAAAGCGAGGATTTCCTTCAGAGGTGGAAGATCAAAGGCTAGAAGGATGATTCTAACATTAATCCTGTAACTGGCTTTTGAGGTAAATTAAGTCATCGTTAACTTGTTGATAGTTGCGATTCTGAAAAGTTTTCTTGAGGGCTTAACTTTTGCTGATGAGCAAAACAATCTGAGCACGACCCTCGGTGGAGCAACAATTTTCGTGCTTTCACCTTATATGTTATTATGATTACACCTCCCGGTCCTCAAACTCCGTTCATCGCTTTCTTTTGCTACCCATCCTACTTCATTTTTTGCGCCAAGCAGTCTTCTTGAGCAAAGTGACTCGATCGATTCCCTTGGGTGTGACTTTACTTCCCCTGAGATTTTGCGAATTACTCTTTATTATAACTAAGGGGAATAAATGGAAATCGTCTACGAAACTTTTTACTTTCAACGTCACTCTTTGCCATTTTAATGCGATATTTAATAGTAAACTTCATAACTTTTTTTTGTAGAAAGAAATAAAAAATTCTTACGAATTCTACAAGTAGTTTATTTTTATATGGTACTTATTATGTTTTCAATACTATCCTGTCAATCAAAAATAATTGTGCGGAGCTGGGTAAATCAGGGAGAAAACTCGAATGAAAAAATCGTCATAGTTTTAGTGAATACAATATAGAATTTGTTATTTGTATAATTGGATCTAGCGAAAAAGGTTTTTTTTCAAATATGCTCTAGTTCTTTTATCTAAATATTGTGTCTATTTAAAATTGTAAAATTCATTGAGAAACAGGTGAAAATTGTTTTTGAATTTATTTTTTCATTTTCATCAATTTTATAAGAAGAGATATTTTTAAATTAGAAAATTTCCATTCGTTATTTTTAGACGTGAATTGAAGCGATTTGGAATAACGAATTACGTAACAAGTATTGTTTATTGCACGTTGTTTCAAGCTCGCTTCAGTGAGCAAATTCATTGATGTTATTTAATGAAAGCGACTGATTCAAGCGGAAGTAAAGCCATTCAGATCCATCGATATAATTTGGCTCTGATGTAAGTTGTGTATATCCAAATTAGATTATAATAGATTAAACGAAACTTTTTTAAAGTTTCAAAAAATCTTTATTTCAAACTTTGGTAACAATCGCAGTTGGATAAATGAAAAATACTTTATTTGATTGTAAGTAAATTGAGCTTGAAACTTGTATATTCACCTTGCGAATTTAAGTAACGAAAAGTTGTTTTATCAAGTCACATACTTGCCTAATGTACATACCTATATATCTTACCAGATGTAATTTGCACTTCCATTAGAACGTAATCGTTTCTCTGGTATAGAGCCAAAAATGAAGAGAGTACATTGCTCCAGGTGCGTGAAGCACATAAACAATCCCTTTCATCCGTTTCGCCGGAGCGTTCGCTATACTTTTTTCTAATTAAAACTTTTAGAGCTCGAATAAAATATTCCAGCCTTAGAGACATGAATATCCGAATTTTTATACGAAAAATTGGTCTTGTTAAAGTTAATGTTTATTTCCGTTGAATTAAATTGCATTATCACAGTTTCTGTGTTCAAGAGAAAGAAAATAATCTTATAATTAATAAAAATTCAGTCTACGAGACATGTAAGATTAAATTATATAAATCATTTAATTATTGTAATTATTTCACTTTCATATAATACTATATTTGAAAAAATGTTATCACCATTTTTATAGCAATACTCCAAGTGCAATCCAAATTTAATTGAGGTTGCTTCTCTATATGGGTCAAACAAGAAATAAATTTTTTTATATATCTAAATGCTTTCAATTTTTAAAAATGCCTAGTAATATCTCCAATACACAAAAAACCCTACGTTTTCTTATAACAAAATGAAGAAAAAACACAGCCACAGTAAGAAAAATAAACCTTTAAATACAAATTAAAGAATAGCGTCTGACCATAAAAGGACCTGACTACTGAAATTATGTGTGATTATTTTGAGCCAATTTAATTAAATTCAATTTGGTACTTTCTGATAGGTATCTAAGTACGGGTTTATAATTTCAAGAAACATATAAGTTGCTTTACTAAACTTTATACGATATAAACCATAAAACAAAAATTTTCCATTACCCGTTTACAATTTGTTAAAAGTAAATACATATACTTTTCAATAAAATATAGAAATAAAGCTTTTAAGAAAATTCAAAATAAATGTATACAAAGTATGAAAACAATTACCAGAATGAGTAAAGTTTCAACTAATAAAGTAAATCTTGAAAAACTTATAAGCATTACTTGTGTTCAAAATTTCGTCTTGTATGATTTTGATGAAAGATAATTATATCAATAAACTTACTCGCAAACAGAAATTTTTGATGAATTAATCAGATCTACAAGCACTCAGAAAGTAATTATAATAGAATCGTTAACATAAACGTGAAAAATAAGGATGCGCAAAATTACAAAATAGTGTCTGACAATGAATGGGCATAACTACTGAAATGATTGTACTGCTTCTTAATTTTTTTACACGTTTTGAACCAGAAAATGTTAAAATTGGATTTCACAGAAAAGTAAATAGAAAATGTTTATCTTTTTCTTCAGGATGTGAGATTTTGTTCCTGGTGTTAAAACTCTCTATATAGCCTTGACCGCAGACGGGGATTAATTAAACTTGGCATCCGGATGCAGTATGATTTAGATGGTCTCTTGCAACTCGAGTGGAACCAGGGGGTTGGAGAAATGCCTTTGGTAAAGCGAGCAATTAAGTTATAAATATATTACTTAGTATATTTCGCAAAAGATATTTTAGGTTATAGAAAAAAGGATAGGAAAACGAAAAGGGGAAAAAATGATATGCAATCTTAAAATTTGTATGAAAAATATATCAAACGCATTTGCTTGTATAACAACTGTTCAGCGATAAATGTTGACACCAAAATTGTGAAAAATGTATATAGGTACTTAAATGGAAGTACACCAGACTCTCGGTTTAACCATTTTCGGTTTATCAATTCCTAGAACTGTTGGCCCATGCAGTTTCTCAGAGGACAGGGCGAGAGGCGGTTGCGACTCTCGCCTCGCAAGGGCAGCATGCACGAGTACTCAGTAGAGTATATTACGCAACATTACGCATTCCAATTGGAAACGCTCTCGACCCTGAATGTTTACGTTTGGATCCCCCTGGGTTAGCTAAAATTGTTTTTGTCGGCAAACCCCGACACTGAGATTAAACCGAGAGTCTGGTGTACCTAAAACTGATGTCTAAAAGTAGTAAAAGAATTCTTGAAAAGATAGGATTATTTTTATAATAAAATGTTTGACATTCAAAGTAAAAACAAACAATTTATAATATACACATTCTTGAAACATCAAAATAACGTTAAAACCATTCTTGAATTTTGCAGAGTGAATTAAAAATATTTAAGAAGCGTTGCATTAGAAATATGTAATTTTTTACAAACTAACATGGATATTTTTGCAAAAAGTTATGAGAACGTACTTTATTCATTTTAATGGAAAACTATTTTTTATGTGGAAACAATTTTAATTTATTGAAACAATGGATTTCTCTTAGAAATTGCAAAATTGGTATACATTATAGATGACATGAGTCTTAAAGAGTGTGAACAATGTTATTATGTGTTAAAATAATTTTTAAACTGTTGAAACAATACTTACATAGCTCATTGAAGAAAAACAAGGAAAAAATATTTCTTAAGCAATTTTTCACCAAATTTGAATATTTTTAAGTGTATTAATTTTTTATAATGTCTCTTTTAGTTTTTAAAACAATTTTTCATTGTTTAAAAAATTAAAAATTTTTATAATAATTGTTTTTCTCTAGAAATGTATAAATTGTAGCAAACTGTCGTCGTCGATTTACAGACGCCTACACTGTAAAAAAAGCTTTGGTGATATTTATAATCAGCTAGTAATTATACGTGCAGTGTATTTTCAAATTACAATGTATAACCTGATTAATTTACGATACTACAGTGCTTATTTGCAATCTAGTGTGATTTAACTTCAGGTCACAATGTGAAAATACAACGAAGGTTGTTCCATTTGCAGTCGACTGTAAAATTACTACGTCCGATGATGGAAATTATTCGATCGGCGTGGGACACAGTAAGTTTACGTAAGATGATAAATTTACTTGGGACTTTAAGTCTACGAAAGTATATGTAAATTTTGACTATGTGTGCTTTTCTATCGCGAGGGAGTAAGTCCGCCCTGACGAATGCCGCAGAATTATGTGCAGGACGTAAATTTTGACCATTCGGGACTCTCGAGTATGATGTTTTCACTCGATAAAAATGAATTTTTAAATTTTGAGACTGTCAAGTGGTTATACTCCGTTTTCTCCCTTAAATACAGAAAACAGCTTTAGAATACTTTCACATCTGTGAAAAGTTGTGAATAGTAGCAAGGTGACTGTAGGTTAAAGAAAAACTGCAAATCAGTGAAAAGTAAGGGAAATTTGAATCACCGAAAAGTTTTTGGGAACCAAACCTCTAAATATCTTTTCGATTATAAAAGCTGAAGACAAAATTCAACGAAATTTCGGAGATTTCCGACCCATACCTAATTTCACGGTCGACGACGGGAAAACGTCCTGCATGTATTTCTTTATGGCGGACGCACGTTGACAACAAAAGTATGTATTTTTACAGAATTCTGCTTATTTACTATGTGCCACATCGATCGAATTATTTCCATCGTCGCAGGATGTAAATTTACACCAACTTTTTTTACAGTGTAGAAAAAAAACATGGCCGATGAATTAATATGTATTAGACACTTATTTGTAATAACAATTTTACCAATATTCAACAAAAAAAGATTTTGAGCAAAAAAGTTCAACTTACAACCAATTAAAGAAGGATGTTATTTTGTCGACCAGGGTAATTAATTAATTAATTTCTGATGTTATATTTTTGTCGATTACTGGTAAAATAATTTTCTGGAGAAACGAGAAATGTATATAGGTATATAGTTTCATAAACTTCGGGCCGTGGCAGATTTTTTCTCGTTTCTCCAGAAAATTATTTGACCAGTAATCGACAAAAATTTAACATCATAAATTAATTACAACCAATTAGTTGAATTTTCATCTAAAAAATAGATTAGTTTTAAATCAGATGCTGTTGAATCCAATAAAAAAAGACGAACCTCCAACAAAATAGTTGAATCCTTAATCAAAACACATTAATTTTTAAGGAAACAGTGTATGTTTTAACAAACAAACAAAAAAGATGAAACTTCTACCAAAAGAGCAATTTCCGAACAAACAAAAAAACGAATTTTTAACAATGCAGTAAGAAATATAAATAATGAAAATAAATATCTTTTCATATTTTGAAGAATCAAAATGGTTAATTTACTTATTTATCATAGACATACCTTTAGAATTCGTGAATGTTAACGTATAATTATAAGCAATATTCAGGTAATTTGAATATTTTAAATAGTGTTTAAACTACAAAAATTGGTTAAATAATTCAAAGTGGAAAACAAATAAATATTTAAACACGTCAAATTAAAATATAACTTAAACAAGTATTTGTACAATTAAAACTCATAGACGAAATCGGGACTTGAAAAAAACACCATGATTTACACATTTTTAGAGAAAAGTGAAAAATTTTTTATTTAACTAATCGAAACAAAGATAAACAAAAAGACACATAAGAATATCCTAATTTGTTGACGAATTTCTAAAGAAATACATTTTTTCTGTTTTTTTTTTCTCCAATGAGCTATATATTTAAACATATGCATATATACCTATTTTGCGATTTCTAATTCAAATCCATTGTTTAAGAAAATTAAAGTTATTTAGAAATTAAAAATGAGTTAAAAATTAGTAAAAATCTTAAACATATTCAGTCATAATTATTTTTCAAACAGGATTTTTTCAATGTGTCCATCAACCCTAACTATTGCACGAAACTACCAATTAGCACTTATGGGGGATTCTTTGGGGCCCCATAACAGGCTTATGAAATTCTATAATATTAAAAATTATAGCCGATTCTTATTCCCTGACGTATCCTGAATATGACCATGCATTAAAAGTTACGTTAATAACATATTATCTCGTTTTAATCAGTTAAATCAATGGGAAACTTCATGCTCTTTGGGGTACGGGCGCGTTAATATTAACCGATTTCGCTCATATTTGGAAACGATCATTTTTTTGTGGCATGCAAACAAAGATAGGGGGTAAGAATGATAAAATATGATTTTAAAATATAAGGGCCACTAGGGTGGCCGAAAAAGGCTTTTTTGAAAAGTGAAAACGCTCTTCGAATTTGTTATTTATAACAACAAAAAAATAAAAAAATATTGCGACTATCAGTTAGGTCATCTATTAGAGTTATGAGAAAAATATTTAAAAATTTGTTTCTTTCGGTTGTTGACGTCTATTTTCAATTGAAAATTATTGCTTTTTTGTAATAATTAAAGATTTCCATTTGGCATAATTTTTTTCAGCATAATATTACCCGCAGAGCATTTTTCTCGGTACCTAATGTACTAAAATATTGATTGAAATTTCAAAATTTTAAAAACGCAAAGAAAAATCGCCCAAAAAATAGTAATTTTTGATATTTTTACTAAAAACTTGATATTTCTCTCTCCTTACTGATCGCGTAAAAGTTCGTAAATTTTTTTAACTGTATTTTTAAGTTCTAATGCATGTTTAACAAGTTTTCTACCATATCAATCAATGGAATCTTTCTCTAATTATCACCGTTATAAATCTAAAAAAAATTTGAGTGGCGAAAGCTGCTTTTTTCAAAAACAAGCTTATCGTATTTGAAAATTTGGAAAGTAAAAACTATTTGCCAGATTCACATCTACAACTTTTGTTGATACCTTATTATGGTAAAGTGAATAACTATGATAATACACAAGAAAAATGATTAAAAACCAGAATCCTATGATTTTTGTGCTTCATATATTATTAATTACTTGTACTTTCGTATCTATAATGGATACAACTATGAGTTCACAGATTTCTGTGATACATCTATTACTATCACAGTGATTTCACAGCCTGAAAGACAAAAATCATATGACTCTGGTTTTCAATCATTTTCCTTGTATATTTTCATAGTTATTGACTTTGAGATAATGAGATCTTACATATTTTATGAAAAATATGTTAGTATATCAGAAACCGAGGAAAATGGTCTTCTGGAAATATTATACTGAAGAAAATCATGCCAAATGGAAATCTCTCTAATGGATGTCTTAAATGATGGTCTCAATAATTTTTTATTTATTTGTTGTTAGGAATAAAAAAATCATCAGGAGATAAAGATCATTTTTAGACTTTTTTGCTGTATTTAACTTAAACATTTTTCAGGCAGCACTTAAAATCACTTAACTATTAGAATAGAATGATTTTTCTGGATACACTCAGGACCACCCTAATATATACATGTTTGGAAGCTTAAGCAGATATTTTTTCCAATTTTTCTCGTTCCCTTGATGTAGACAGACGAGTAGCTTCTATTTTTGATCAGCGCATATAGGCCATCGAAGGAAATATAATGGGAAATGTGGGACAAAAGCTCGCTCGAACTATATATAAGGCGCCTACATACATTTGTATCACAGAGGTGTAGTAGAAATGATCTCTGAACCATCTCAAATCGATTTCTGAACGAATGCGAGATACTACGAGTTAATAAATTATTTCTGATGGATTTGTGGATTTTCGCGGTTTACGAAGAAGAATTGAAGGTACATAAGGGAGCTTGGTCGGGGAAAAGTAAGACATTGAGCCCAGACCATTCATATAGGGCGCATCTCTAATGGACTGTCAGCAGTGAGAAGGGCACTACTGAAGTATCACTCTTGCTATCTTTTTTTTTCTCGACGACAAAGCATGCCTAAATAATTGTTCTCGGAAAGACCTTCTGCGTCTTTACAATTCGAAAATTCGACTGTCCCGAAGAATAGTATCGTATCTCCATTTAAAAATACATAAAGATACGACACTCTAGCGAAGTAAAATATAGTTGATACACTCTGTGTATACGGAAAACTTTGTTAGTGACTTATTCTTCAGGACAGTCGAATTATATTTTTCTTTTAACTATCTTTCAACAGCAAAACAAATATTGATAAGCAAATAGAATGCAGCAAAATTTTCTGACCCGGCAAATTATTATCAAAATATCTTTGTTCTTTATCTGGAAGGAAAATGTAGAAGCTATAAATTAAAAAAATGAAATTCTCAAATATTGTTGACGTTTCGGAATTTAAAGATAGTTATCAGAGAAAAGGGAGTGTTATTTATGTAAGTTCATATATTGCAAGGCACGCGACTTATGCAAGACATTAAAAGGCAAATTACAGGTGTTGGGGCTACCATTATATTAGAATTTTACTGTACTCATGTTCGACATATCTTGACAAATTGATGTTTATTTTTTTAAAGGAGAGCGTATGAAATGAAATTCAAATTTAGACTCATTTAAAGTCTCATTTAAAGACTCATTTAGACTCATTTAAATATAGCTACAATCTTCACCTGATCGTTATTCAAATTTTTTTCTCCTAGGATATTATTTATTTAGGAAGTTCATTTTATCTTTTGTCGTATTCTTTAACTTGGTCTCGGCCCTAACTATTCTAACTAATAAAGACAGGCAAAATATAAATGTTCAATTAAATAATAAGCAAACCGAGAAAGTGGTGGCTGAAAGTGAAAGATTTGAAGTAAAGTATTTAAATAAGACTGAAATTGATCTATTTTTTACTTGAATTTTTCTTGAATATTTTCAAATTAAATTTTAAGTATCTTTTTATTTCATTTGATTTATTTTGGACTTCCACATTATGGTAGATAATAATTCAAAACAAAATAAATTCAAATGTCATAACTTCGGTAAACCGCTTTTTGAAAGAAAAAACATTTTAAGTTAGCGAGTGTCGTAAGCGCAAGTACTACATATTTTCTTTAAAAATAAAATGTACTCACTTGTAGTCACTTCCATGACATAAGTATAATCTCATTGATCCGGGCCGAATGCATTAAAATTCTTAAGGAACCATACTGGATGCGAAATTTTTATAATCCCTAAGGGTCTGATACAAACGCGAACCTTTCAATTTTACTAAGAAACTTTGAGGTCCATTCCGAACCAGAACTTTTGGAAATCTCAACAGGTCCAAACCAGAAAATTTTAATATTCATATGAATCTAATCTAGACCCAAACCATTTAAATTTTTGTTTGATTCGGTGTGAACCAGAACCTTTTAAAAATCTTAAAGCAATGGTTCTGACTCGAAAAGTTTAAAATCCATAATGACTTATTCCAAACCCGAACCTTTTGAAATCCTCACGAAACCTGATCCGAACCTTTTCAAATACTTACAAGATCTGGTCCAAACCTGAATCTGGATCCAAATTATTTAAAATTCCTAAGGGAACCAACCGTTTAAAATACTTAAGGGTCGATTTGGGACCCGCACGATTTAAAATTTCTAAGGGACCGGTTCGAACCCAAATCATTAAATTTCTGAAGGTTTTGCTTAGGAATTGAATTAAAGGTCTAGTTCGGACCTGAAACTTTTAAAATCCTAAGTGATTTCGTTAGCAGACTTAAGGTTCTGATCTAAACATAAAAGCATTACAATTCTTAAAGGTGCGGTTCTGACATGAACCTATTAAAATTTCTATCAATCTCATCAGGACGCCAATTCTTCGAGATTCTTAATGGAGCAATCTACATCTGAACATTTTACAGTTTTTAAGGGTCACATTTTTTCCGCCATTTAAAAAAGTTTTGAAATGCGCGGAAGAACCGGAAGACGTTACTATTCAAAACTGAATAGTAACGTTATGAATAATGTGTTGTGTATATTAGCGTTGCTCAAAAAGGGCTTTATGTTTTTTTAGATGGCACCACTAAAAAGTGTTTTTGTTTTAGTGTCGAAATAACCCCTGACTTTTGACAGAGACAAAAAAAATCTTTAAGTGTCCTCAAGTCAATTTTTATAGAGAAAATGTTTATTTAATTTAAATAATCGCTGTTTGTGTATTTTATTTCGGCATGCGCACATCACTCTTTCTGAGTAAAATATATCACTCAGAGCATTGGAAGAATTTGAAAAAAAGTATTAAAAGAGTTCCCCAAGCCTGTTATTAAAAATAAAATACCAATTTAATTTAAATAATAATAGCTACTAATGGATTTTTGTATTTCGACCCCTTTTACTCAAATACTTTACTCAGGTTTTTGACAGACTTAATTAAAGGTGTACATTTTAAGCATGCAAAAACAATAGCAGCGATTATTTAAATAAAATGAGCATTTTATTTTGAAATTTCACCTTAGTTGAAAGAGTATCCTCTATGCATGGCGAAGAAAAATACAAACAACGATTATTTAAATTAAATAAACCTTAAATATTTGTCTAATATTCTGCCAAAGATCAGAGTTAATTTAGACACCAAAAGAAATACTTTGTAGGGGTGTCATTTGAGAAAAAAAATTTTTTTTGGCCCACCCTAATATATAT
>CAKNWT010276580.1:0-16659 GCA_932066315.1 Andricus coriarius | reverse complement strand
GAGCTTCTCCATGTGAAATATTTGTATTTCAGAACCACGTGGACATCTTTTACTGGGTATCTTAAAAAAAATAAAGAAAACTTTGTTTAAGAATATGTGATTAAAATTAAATTTTGTACCAGCAAAGAAAATAAGTTACGTTACTTTTGACAAAGATTAAGTTTTGAGCTTTTATTTTTATTTTAAATTCCATGGATTACAAGACATTTGATAGGATCGTATAAGATTTTAATAGAATTTCCAAATATTTGGCAATTTCTCACCCCCTTCTACTTCTGCGTTCCTCCACCTCTATTTTATTAATTAATTTATTGCAGTCTATACAATAAATAAATTATTTTACATACTTTTTCGATATTTGTAAAATTCCAAACATGGAAATTTTCAAAATTGAATTTAAGAGTCACAATATTTTTAATTGTTTCAAGCCGCTAAAAATAAAACCAAATTTACGCCCGCGCAATAAAAAACGCGAATTGTTGTTTCCGGGCATGAAAAATCAGGACATAGCACAAACATCAATAAATCAGGACAGAGATAACAAAAGCAGGACACTTGCTGATAAATCGAGACATCTGTTCACCCCATTTCAACAAACTTTATAGGAATTCAACAAATTTCATAGGAATTCAACAAATTTCACCGAATTTACAAGATTTGAAGGAATTTGAAAAGATTTCATAAGATTTAAAATAGGTTTTAAGATGTCGAAGGATTTCAACAGAATTGAGAGATTTTATCTACAGACTCGAAATCAGATAGAATGCGAATTGCGTGGGACAAATTGTTATTTTGTGGAAACCTTAAAAGTGTTTGTAAGAATTCAGATATATTATTGTATTATTATATTTACCAGCAGAATCAAGGACAACCGCCAATGTTATGACCAGAGTAGAAAGAATCCTCATTTTTTATAATTGAGCAAAGACTGATTACTGTATTCTCGAAAAATTTGATCAAAAGTGTAATTAATAATTAGCCTGGCGCTTTATTACATTATATAATATATGCTTTATTCTTTATCTTAAGAATTATCTACGCCAAGCCTTGCCCTAGTGAGATATTTTTATTTCATAAATCGCTCCAAGCAACAACCTTGGGTTATGTTAATCGGGCTTAGTTTGGGAAAATGATGACACCTTCAGAAAGATATCAAACAAGTTTAAAAAAAATGAAAATTTGTTTGAGTCATGTAGATTTTAAAACAATCCCATAATATTGCACGAGACGCAAGGCCGCTAGTGACTGAAGACATTGATAATTTCTTAAATACCAATTCGATTGGGCTGAGCTTTTTCAGAAAACTTCTTTGCATTCATCACAACAACGTTCTCGCTGAAAGTTTTCGTTGCCCAAAATTCGCTCGATGAACTTTATTAATACTATCCTCATCAGGCGAAATTAGTCAATATTTACGAAAATTTGATTGACAGTGTTGTAACTTTTGTCATCCAATGTCCTCTTCCTTTGCTCCGATTTCATTGTTGAATTGTTCCATTTTTGTTGATGGAAAACACAATTTTTAGTCAATGTGAAACCGAATAAAGGGAAGGGTGTATTGCGAGAAGAAAGACAATAGAAAGTGCGGAGTCTGTGAATGGGAATAGGAAATATGTGAATATGTATAAGAAGGATGTAGGAGAGGAATTGAAGAGAAAGAAAGCTAGCAAGAGAATGAGGCGAAAATTTAAGGAGAGGATGAATTGGGTAGGGAGTAGATGAAAAAATTCGTGGGGGCTAGAGGAACGTTAGAGAAAGAATGAAAAAGGGAATGTGAAAAATGTCATAGTCGAGGTAAAAAAGAAGTGATCGAAAAAGAAAACAGAAGTCGCTTAGAAGTATGAAGCTTTGTAAGTGATGGTTAGGTAATTGTATTTCTTGATTAGAATGCGTAAAGTTTCTCGCTTTTAATTCTCTTTTTCTCAGTCAGGTGCACCTTATGCAGCACGCCTGAACATAGCTTTTGCTGCAAGAAAATACTGGTGATATATCTACGTAAACCGTTTTCTGGTAGAGAATTGAAGTGCTAACTATTTAGTTAGTCCTTTGGACTATCGCAAACATATTGATGTAGCTTTAGCGATCGTGATGGGTGACAAGATGGTTTAAGCGATTAATAAAAACTGGCGTAACTGTTTTTTCTAGCGAGATGCTAAGGGCAGTTACTCAAGAATAAAAAAAGGGATGAGCAACGTTTAAAGAGATAAGAGGCATCTTTCGACACATACACACAAACAAAATTATTTGATTACAGGTTATTCGAGAAAATTTTCGCTCAACTTGAGCAAAAAATAGCGGTTTTTTTGACTGCGTGATCACTGCAGGCTACCGAGCTAGATAGGTAAAATCCAAGTCTAATAGGAACGGTGAAGGAGAGCCTACTCTGAGAATACCTGTGAGGAAGGAAAAATAAAGGAAAGCGTTCGCGATCTATTGAATGTGAAAAAGATCCCGACCACCAAGGAATACTCTAGTCAGGAGGAGGTGAGACGGGAGCAAAGGTCTGGGAGAGTACCTCTTGAAGCGAGATAGCACCGGGGATCTTGAAGTGTGCCTTTAGAGGTGGGGCTAGACCGGGGGTCCTGAAGCGTACCTCTATAGGCGGGACTAGAAGACCCACGTGATCCAAAGGACGTGTGAGCATGGAGTGAGGGATCGCAAAAGACCCAAGTGTTCCAAAGTAAATATTATTATGGAGTGAGGAATCTGAAAAGACCCAAGTGATGCAAAGTAAATGTCAGTATGGAGTGAGGGATCTGAGAGGACCCAAGTGTTTAAAAGATGAAAGAGTGTTTGTGCTCGCGGAAGATCTTTATCCAAGTTCTCGACTCTTTGTAAAATATCATCAACATCCTACATTACCTATTTGTGTCACGTCGGTAATCCTATTGTGATGTACGAAGATCTCCTAGCTCTCCGTACAGGGGGTAGGTTATTACCGACGGGCAAACCTATCTACCTGTGTCCTGAACCGGTCGTAGTGATGGTTGCGGGGTGTCCGACGGGGGTAATTCGGTCGTGTGGTGGCCGAATGTTGTGAACGTAGATTGTCAACGTTCTTGTTTCCTGAGGTTGATTGCGGCATTGTGTGTTTGGTACGGATTGAGTGTAAAGGGATCCCGATCTCCAAAGAATTCCCTGAAGGAGGAGGAGAGACGAGACCAAAGGTCTCGAAGTTTGCCTCTGGAGGCGGGACGGGACGGAAGTCCTGAAGTTTGCCTCTGGAGGTGAGACCGGACCGAATGTCTCGAAGTGTGCCTCGGGAGGTGAGACTGATGATCTCGAAGTGTGCATTCTGGATGTGAGACAGGACCAGGGGTTTTGAAGTGTGCCTCTAGAGGTTTGACGTGTTTCGAGTACACGAAGTGTACCTATATGACGGAATAAGGAATGAAGAAGATCAGGATCAGAAAACACCTAGTAATACTAGGAAAAAGACCGAAAGACGTTTGTTAAAGTCAAAGAATAAAGGACAATATAATATTATAAAACTCAAATTGGTCTACAATTTTTCCACCCCACCTCTCATCGAGTTGTTGACAGTGGATCCGTGCCGGTTCGTGACGTGTGGCTTTCGTAAAACGACCGACCGAAATTTGGCTGCGATCACCTTGAAAATAATATTATAAATATAAATAATAAAACTTCCATCGAAAGTTCTGGAACATATGTCTTTCTAATTTCTAATAACATGAATAGACCCTTAAGAATAGTATTGACATTTAAATTAAATAAATTCAGATTATTTTTAGTTTTATTGTCAATCTGCCACACAATCAGTAATTGTTTTAATTTATGCAAATTTCTTATCTTTATGTAGACTTATCAAACTTCATTTTTATAATAATACAAATATTCTGGTTTCCCGGGAATAAATACGGTTTAGATTTGTACTCACTTCGTTTAAATTTAAATAGAGTTTGGGGGAAAAGATAATAATGATGAATCAGGTGCTTTATCACGCAGTAAATAATATATACCATATTCTTAATCTCATGTATATGCTTCCAGCTTGTCCTTGTGAGATATTGTCTTTTTTTCCGTATCTTGCGTTGTTTTTCCATTAAATCAAAAACTACGTATCCTCTGAAAAAATGATAAATACTAAATTTGTAGCCCTTTTTCAGGTGAACAACTTTTGCCTAAAATGATAAGATTTTAATTACCACATAAAAGCTTATTTTCTTAACAAAAAAAACCACTACAACACTGCATATTAAATGTTTGGAAACTATTTTTTAATATCTAAAATCGTCAACAGATAATTTTCAAACGAGAAATATATTCAAGAAATAATAATATTTAACATTAATTATTTTAGTTTTAAAAACTAAAAAAAAACGATGTTTAGTTTGGGAAAATGAAGCGATTTTTTTAGAATAGTCACTTGACAAAAAGCTTAATCTGAACTGGTTCAAACCATATACAAATGTTGTATGCATTTCTTTGAAGGTATCAATTTCCGGCTAGTTTCAAAAGATCCTTCCAGAGAAGGCAAAAGATCCGTGAAAGATTCGACAGGTGGGTAATTTGGAAGGTGATTAACCTGATGATTTCCTCCAGAAAAATGATGTGATGACTAGATTTCTCAAGACAGCGTTGGAGGGTCCTCAGCGTAATCGTAGAGGGTTCATCGATTTCATTCCATTTGGAATTGGGACATGGCTTGTAGCCACACTAAATGAATTTCACTTCACAAATTACACTTATTCCAAATTTTGTGCACTAAACAATGACGTGACACAATTTTATCTTTCACAAAGATTAACAGATAACAGGTTTTACAGACGAAACAGAGACAGAAAATAGACCGTTAGACGATAAAACGACTGAACTGATATAACAGCTGAAATTAGACTAACTGGAATAATTGGCGGTATCAGACGGACAGAGCCTTCAGCGGATAATGGACAAACAGAAATTACTCGACGGATTACAGATCGGACAGAGCCTTCGGCGGATAGTGACCAAATAGAAACTGAACTTGATCATTTTGGTAAGGTTTATATATGGCACAGGTTCTATGCGAATCCTAAAAATCGATGAGGGTAGCAACTTCGTACCTCATTCCTAGCTACATTGATTAGTCGCCATTTTGGGTTTCCTCTACTAACTTAACGCAATTAGGGGAGACTGGAAAACTCGTAAATGATAAGGTTTTTAGGGTAAAGCCACATGCGACGTATGCTATTCGTAGAAATCTGATAGATCAATACCAGGCAGATTTGTATTGATTTGTTCTTTATAATTAGGTTGATATTATAATTGGTTATAATTTATAATTTTGCGGAATCAGCCGGAAAGATTTTATCTTATCCCAGCGGTTTGGATAGAAGATAATTCAATTTTATTTTCTGAAAAAAGAAAATTGTTATTTCTTGCAATAACAAGACGAGATATAAAAAAGTGAAAAAACAAAGATATTGCTCTGAAAAAATGCTTAAAAAAGTCTTTTGACACTATTATCTATCTTGCGTTGTTTTCGAAACTTAAATAAAAAAATAAAAAATTATTAAAGTCAGCTGTCACTGTATTTTTCCTAAAAAAATTACATTTTCTGGGGTCATAAACCAAGAATAAGTGTGCAGTATTCTATCGAAATTTGTTGAATAAATTTCAAAACGCGATTTTGGACATTATACAACTTGTTGGAATTAAATTATACCATTAATTTGGTTTACCATAAATTTTCCACGCTAAATATGGATTAAGCTAAAACATAAAAGATTATATGAATTGTGACATCAGTCTTGAAGAATATAGTAACGAAATTTTATTTCTTGAAACTGAGTAATGACATGTAAATATTTGATAAGAATAACCTGGATGCCGATCAACTCCGAGATAGCGACTATAGGATATACTATATAAACTGAGGAAAACCAGAATATTCATTACACGTATTGTTAGTAAAATTCTTCATTATTGCATTTATCTGTTTTTCTTTATTTAGAAAAGATGAGGATTGTTTCTCGTGTTGTCTTATCCGTAGCAGTTGTTCTCAATTCTATTGGTAAATATAATAATATAATGTATCTACAACTTTTATTACATTCTTAAGATTTCAAAAAATTACAATATGTTCGACGTAATCTGCATTCTTTAATAACAGCTGTTTAAAAACTTCATATGAGTTTGTTCGAAATTAGTACGAATTAAATTCAAATTTATTCCGGAGGAATCTATACTATGTGCGTTAAAAAAATAAAATTCAAACAGTGTCCCTATTGATACGGAATTCGTACCATATGTTCATGTGCACATATGATACGCAGTTTATCGCAGAATGTGACATGACACATGACAAATATTTATGTGCATAACAATTTTTTTAAATGCTTACAAAAATAAAAAGTAGTGATTTTATTTTATAAGTAAGAAATCTGTTATATTTTTCTTTAAGAATTAATTTTTTTTAATTAGCAATTCAACTAATCACATGAAAGTTGATCTATTTTGATAAAAGTCCTTACGTTTCTAATTCATTAGTTTACTTGAGAATTCAACTATTTTCCTAAAAATGTAATTATTTTGTTTAAAAGTAAACTATTTGGATAAATAGTCATCCTTTTTGGTTCAAAGTTTAACTTTTTAGCTCAAGATTCGTTTTTTTGGATAGAGAATTCGTCCTTTCGGACGACAGTTGGTTGACCAGTCATCTTTGTAGGTTGCAGATTTAACTAGTTAAATCCTAGTGACGCCTTTTAGAACCAGTGCCCTGATTCTTTTCAGTACAGATTTAACAGTGGTCAGTTCGATCCTGCTCCACCAGACGACCGCCACATAAGTATCTCTGGTTTCAAGCCCCAGATTTTCCCTACGGCTCTTCTACAGAGCCATAGGGACGCTACTAGATTTTTTGACTTGTTGTCCAGGTGCTCGTTCCGTAACAGTTTTTATATAGGATGACTCCTAGATATTTAGCTCGTTCTTTGATTTCCAATTATCATCCCAGTTTCAGTATACTCGTAGTTCCCCACTTATACGGTCTGGCGAATACAACCGCATCCCTGCACCTCGCGAGTCAACAGTTCCACATAGAGTGGTATCCTTTTCAGTCGTTGTTAGGTTCCTGTTGGCCAACATGTGGCAGATCGATTCCGCGACTGCAGTTGGCACACCATGTCCCATTATGGCCGCCCTGATCATCTCTCTAGAGGTGTAGTTAAAGGCTCTTTCGATATCCATAAAGGTTCCAATCACGAAGCCTTTCTGCTTCAAATGTCCATCGATTAGGTGTACTGCTCCGCTTAGGGCCGCCTCGATCGAGTGAACAGCAATATATACGTGTTGCCTCTTGTAAAGTAGCCTACTTGATAAGTCCTTTGCTGTGATTCAAGTTAACTTGAGTAATGTTCAGTTCGCGAGCATTCATTTAGGTCTGCCCCCCATTTCTTTTTGTCCGGACAGGCTCCTCCTGTCCCTGGCCGGTAACCGTAAAGTTGACCTGTCCAAGATGGCAGAAGGGCCTGTTGTTAAAGACAGCAAGAAACCTTTTCTGGGATACAGGAATCTGCACAACTAGGAGTTGCTTGGATCCTCCCGCTATGTCTTCTCCCTAGGGTCGATCATGTTGAATCCCTCCGATCGTCAAAGAACGACAGACGGGTCTTCAAGCTTATCTGGGACCCACACCGTAGCGCTCACCATCTTTTGGAGCAAATTTAATCCCACCTACTTTAAGGGTCTGCACAATCCCAGGGCCTTGTCTCGGGTACGGTATTATTTAGCTAAGCTTTAGCCGCTAGGTTGGCTGCGATAAATACGAAGACCCCTACCAGCCTGCAGAAGGAGGTCTAGAATTTTGGCCATTGATTTGAAGACCCTCTTTCGAGCGCCCTTCTTGTGGCCTCCCTGGAGAGCTCAAACTGCTCCACAGTGAGGAACGAGTCCGCGTAGCTCGTATCTGCAACAACCACCGTCAGGGGGTTGATCCTCTGGGTAGCTCTCAGTCCGGCCCCCGACGACTCCTTGCTCGCCGGCTTCTGGGCTTGCTTGTCCTCTTCAGAAGCTTAGCCCCCTCCCCCCCACCGACGGGGTGTCCTCTGAGCCCCTCGCTCTCTTCTTGGCCTCAGTGCTGGTTGTCGGCGAACCTAATATCCTGTTTGAAACTTCAAGATTAGGTGCAGATTTTTTAATCAAATGTGATCAGCACAATCACAGACAACACTGGAAATACTGGCAAGACCAGTCCAGCTACTGGAGACAACAAAATGGCGCTGTCCTGGCAATAATAGGCGAAACCCTGGGGCAGTACTGGCAATGTAAATACAAAGGAGAAGTCAGTCCAGCCACTGAAGCCAATGTAATGGGACTGCCCTGGCAATTTTAGGATTAAAAAAAATAAGGGAAAAAAACATTCTGGACTACCAAAGATATTTAGTAGTTTAGCTTATTAAGATAAGATTATAGAACAGTCCAACCGACAAATGCAATACACTTTGGTAGTCCAGCCAGTTAAGACAATTCTATAGATCAGTCGAACTAAGAACGGCAAGACACTTTGGAAGTCCAGCCAGTTGAGACAAGACTATATATTAGTCCAACCAACAAGGGCAAGATACTTTAGTAGTCCAGCCAGTTAAAACAAGACTACAAATAAGTCCAACCAACAGAGGTGAGACACTTTGGTAGTCCAGTCAGTTAAGAAAAGACTATGGGACAGTTCAACCAACAAAGGTAAGACAATATGCTTGTCTAAGCTGGGCTATGATAAAATATTTTCAAATAATTGTTTGTTTAATCCCAGTTGCTGAAATGAGGCTACGTACTTATCTCTTCGGAAGAGAACAACATACCAGAAGAGAGAATGAAAATCCAGTAAAATATGCCTCAAGAGAATACAAAATTAAAGTTGTATCATCTATTTCTTGTTACAGATTTTAGTTCAAATTTTGAGTGTTTACCTAATGGCGACCCTATTCCTGGTGTTCCTCGTCGCAGAACTTCTTATTCGCCTGATAGACATCGTTCTCCTGAAAGATCTCTTCCTCCTGCCAGACCTCATTCTTCGGGTTCTCTGGTCAGGTCTGCGTCTCTTGCTGAGCCTTCTCTTCGTCTGAGATGTCGGTCTCCTCCTGCAAGACCTTCTCCTATACGCATACTTGGATATGAAGTTCAAAATCCTAGATTTATTCGGCTTATTCCCAGAGTGAATACAAACCGGCCATTCGAAGTTAGAAGATACACTTTTCCTTGTGGTAAACCAATTTACTTGAGAGGAAAACGTAATAACCTTCTGCCCTTGCCAAGTGAAGAACAAACGGTATTATCAAGGTTCGTTGGTGACGTATTTGCTATATTGGAGAGAAATAATACACTTCTTCGTGGAATGTTTGCCACAACATATGACTCTGGATATCAGATTTACAACCGGGTCAAAATAAATATGTATAGCGGCGCGATTATAAATATGACTCCAGAAGAAATGGACGATTGTCCCATAGGCAGCCGTAACCCAATTTCAAAGAGATTTATGATAGTATTTGTAGACGACGTTCCTTCATCCCCATAATGTAGATTAAACAAAATGTAAAAATTAAATACAATAGTGTTTGTGATCCTAAGTGGAATCAAAATGTTACATGTAATTCGTAATTAATTTCTACAATCTAAGAATTGGTTCATTGATTCATTTAGGGTTTTTTTGGCAAGACTTGTTCTAAGTCTTGTTTTCACTAGGCATATCTTCTAAGGCCACACTTCTGAACTAAGCTAACCCAACCTAGTCATTTTCCCTCAATGTTTATATTATTCTAAAGTTCATTAATGTGAAACTCATATCCACATTTAATTATGTGATTAAACGAACTTAATTGTAAGTGAATTTCGATTGTAATTGTATGAGCGCTTCCTTCTCAGCCGAATGTCGGAACAGTCATCGACGTCAGATTATTTGGGCTCTTGTTTCTGCGTTCCTTTAATTCTAATAATTTATTAGTGGATTCCGGACCATTCCATTTACCTTCGACAGGTGGCCGCTTAGTAACGACCGGTTATCGTAGTAGTTTTACCGGGAATCTTTTATTGCCTATCTTTTCGGGATTGTTTGCTGAACCATTTCTCGGATTTCGCAATACAAGATATTGAGTTGCGTACTAGGGACGCTGCCGCTTAGTCACGACCGGTTATCGTAGCAATCTTCGCCAGGAGCCCGTATTGCTTCTCCTGTCGGAATTGTATCATCGACCTTAAGATGACCGTAGGGGTCATCTCCCGGGACCCTTGCATTTAGTCACAAAGTTGTCGGCGACATCGAGGGAAACCATGCATGCGCCCGGGAAAGAACTTCCGGATCCGGGCACAACTCGCCGCCGAGGCTTCACGTCAGGCCGAAGAAGCTCGGAGCTCCCGAAGTTTTACCACCCTTTGCCCATCACGCCACACCCCGTAGGCGACCGAGCGCCCGTATCCATGAGGCGGCGCTACTGTGGTGGCCCCACCTAATCCTGCCGAACTAGAGGAATCGCTCGCAACCTTTCGTGTCGAGGGGCTGCACCAGGAGATTGATTTAAGATTATCTTGACTTCGGAGAAACAAGAATGTGAGGACTTTTTCGTTTCAAGTCACTCATGCAATTCTGAAGAGCGATTCGTAGTTCGTCTTCCAATGAAGCACAAGGTCAATTCATTCTAGAAGAATATGAAAAATCTTGCCCCGTTGGTGACTGTTTCGGATCGTTGTCTGTGCCGATCTTCAACTAATTCTATGGAGACATTCACCATAAGACATGGTTCTAATCTTTCGTCTCACTACAATCACATACGGATTGTTCGTATGACCTACGTGAATGACGTTATTACCGGAGCTAAGAGCTTGAATGAAGCCATCTCTCTTCAGAATCAACTCCATCAACTCTTCACGGCAGGCGGCTTTCCGCTTCGAAAGTGGACGTCGAACGATTCTGAATTATTGGCGACGATACCACTTGACCTTCGAGCTTCTTCACAACATCTTGATCTGCAACCTCATCAATCTTTTCATATGGTGGGTGTGACCTGGGTTTCCAGACGAAATATTTTTATCTTGAAGTTGGATCTACCAACTACTTCAGATGTCATCACCAAGCGCTCAGTTTTCAGCAAAATAGCGCAACTCTTCGATCCATTGGCTTGGCTGAGTCTGGTCATAGTAATAGCCAAGATCTTCATTCAGACTCTATGGCTTTTAAAGATCTCATGGGATGATCATTTTCCCGATGATACTCAAAAGTCATGGTTAGATTACAGCCCTAGTCTTCAAGATATTGCCAGCATTGAAGTCCCACGTTGGATTCAATTCCGTTCTTTTTCAGGGACTTATGAGCTTCACGGTTTCTGTGACACTTCGGAAAGAGTCTATGCTGAATCGATCTATCTATTATCAATTTCAGTATCTGGAGAATCATCAGTTTGCTTCTTAACATCGAAAACCAAGCTTGCTCCTTTGAAGCAGGTGTCATTTCAACGTCTGGAGTTGTGTGGAGCGATACTTCTGGTTCGCTTAATGGATCACGTTTAACGCGCCATCATGTTAGATGTTCCAGTTCATCTTTGGAGTGACTCAACGATAACTTTAGCATGGATCCGAGGTCATCCTACCAAGTGAAAAACATATATAGCTAATCGAGTATCAGAGATACAACCAACTCTTCCATCCGCGTGTGGCATTACGTTCCGCCATGAAGTAATCCAGCTGATTGCGCATCACGAAGTCTCACCGCCAAGAATCTGACTTCGTTTTCGTTGTGGTGCACTGGCCCTAATTGGCTGCCTGTTCCTTCTTGTTAGCCAGTGTACCCTTCTTCACAAAACCAGGATTGGAAATGAAGGAGCGAACCCTCAAGGTTCACACAGTAAGTGCTGTTTTAATAATATGGGTACTTCTACATCGTTATTCCACATCGGACAAACTTCTCAAATCTACAGCCCGGTTGTTACGATTCATTCAATATCGACGTCAGACATCTGAATGCAAGTCAACAATCTTGTTTTCTTTGGAACTTCAATCAGGCTGTTTGAGATGGATTCATCGTCAACAACGTTATTATTTTCAATCTGAATTAAAGGCATTTGAAACGACGAATACTATCTCACCTAAAAGCAAATTGGTTTCCTTGACTCCATTCCTCGATTCCATACATTTTCTTCGCGTGAGAGGTCGACTCAAGCATTCAATCCTCAGCCCAGACGATAAACATCCTCTTATCCTAACTACATAATCAACCTTTACTACACTGATCATCGCTCGTGAACATCAGCAATGTCTCCACGGCTAATTTCAGTTGACTCTCGCTACTTTAATGCAGAGATATTGGATCCTGCGAGGTCGCTTAGTTGTTCGAGCCTTCATTCACAGGTTTCTACTATGTCTTCGAAATCGAGCTATTATGCGACAGCAGCTTATGGCAGACCTACCAGCTATTCGTTCCACACCTGCCGGAGCTCTTCTTCATTCAGGGGTGGATTATGCCCGACCTGTCTATCTTCGAAAGACGAAAGGTCGTGGGCATAAATCGTACAAGGGCTACATCTTAGTCTTCATATGTTGCTCAAATAAAGCGGTACATCTAGAAGCTGTATCAGACTACACTACTGAAGGCTACTTAGCTGCCTTCCGACGCTTCACATCTCGTCGAGGTCTTTGTGCGACACTTTTCAGTTACCAGGGAACCAATTTTATTGGAGCTGACTCCGAGCTTCGATCCCTCTTCGTTAAGGCTTCTAAAGAATATCAATTGATCGCTTTAACCATCGCATCGGACGGAATTAAGTGGCGATTCAATCCGCCAGGAGAGCATCATTTTGGAGGTATTTGGGAGGCAGCCGTTAAGTCAGCTAAACATCATCTTAAGTGCGTCATCGGAGACATAACCTTGACCTTTGAGGAAATGGCTACATTCCTTACTCAGGTCGATGCTTGTCTTAATTCTCGCCCACTTCATGCCATGATCAATGACCCTGATGATCTCATGGCTTTGACTCCAGGACACTTTTTGATCGGCGAGCCGCTAAATCACATCCCAGAGCCGACCCTTCGTATAAATCGTCTCTCTCGTTGGCAATTTTTGCAGCAAATGAGAGAGCATTTTTGGCAACGCTGGACTAAATGGAGAGAACAATACCTATCTCTTGAGACTGGTGATTTGTTTCCCATTCGTGATTAGAACTTGTCCCCTACCCAGTAAACTCTAGGGAGCGTCATGCAGCTTCACCCAGGATCTGATAACCATGTTCATGTAGTATCTCTTCGATCGAAAAGTGGCATGCTCAAAAGGCCAATCCTGAAATTGTGTCTCCTTCGGCAGCAGTTAACATGTTAGGTTCCTAACCCGAAGACGTATTTTTTTAAATTCCAAAAAAATTGCAAGGTCTCTAAAGAGTTTTATGTTATTTTATAAGATTTGAAAGATTTTGCAATATTTTAGGTTATTTTAAAAGATTCCAAAAAAGTGTTCAATTAATTTGATTAATTTAACAGTATTTCACAGGATTTGAAAGATTTAAGAACATTTTCAAAGATTCCGATGCATTCTAAAGAGATCTAAAAAAATTCCAGCGGTTTCCAAGGATTTTAATTAATTATTCAATTTAAAAGAATTTATTGCGTTATTTTCGTGAAAAATCACTCTATTTTTATATTTTAAGAGCATCTATACAATGAGTAACTGACTAAATGAATTAGTAACTATATCTACTAAAGGAATTGGAATGCTACTACTAAATGAATTGTTAAATGTATTGCTGGATACTATTTTAAACGGTAGTTTCAAATAAATTAAAAAACTTATTTTACAATAAAGAGAATTTTATTAAAATACATTATTCTATAAATTTAAATAATAATTCAAAGAACTTTCTATTTTATCTTCTTCTACTCAAAACTCAGTGCCTATTTAGGTCAAATTAATGTAGGTCCTGTATCAGATTTAATTTAAACTGTTTCAAATTCCTTAAATTCATAGTAAAAATATTCCATTTTAAACAAGATAGGTCAATTTTTAACCCAAAAATTGAATTTGGAACCAAAAAGATTCAATTTCTACCAAAAAAGGCGATTTTTTAACAAAATAGATGAATTCTCAATCAAACAGTTGAATTTTAACTAAAAATATCAGTTTTAAACCAAAAATGTAATAGTTAAATTTTCATTACTTAAATTAATTTTCCAGAAAAAAACAACAAATTTTCAACTAAAATGATGAATCTTTAACTGAAGTAGATGAATTCTGATCCAAAAGGATGCATTTTTAAAGAAAGAATAACTTTCAACCAATTAGTTTTCATCTTCAACCAAAAATATAAAGTTTCAAACAGGAAGGTTAATTTTAAAACATAAAGAATAATTTTCTACCAAAAAATACGTTTTTTCGAAAAAAGAGATGAATTTTCAACTAAAATTGTACATTTTTAACTGAAATACTTAAATTTTCAACCAAAAATATGAATTTCCAAACAAGAAAATTAATTTTTATACAAAGAGATTAATTTTCTACTATGAAAGACGATTTTTCAACGAAACATATGAATTTTTAACAAAATATTTGATATTGACTGGAATAGTTTAATTTTCAACTAGAAATGTTAATTTTTTCAACCTGAAATTGGATGGTTCAATTTTTCATTATTTTCAACTAAAGACATGAATTTTTAGCTAAAATGTTAGAATATTCAATTGGAATGATTTAATTTCCAGTTTAAAATAAAAATTAATTTTTTATCAAAGAAAAAACGAATTCTCAACGAAATAGCTCACTTTTTAACCAAAGAGATAAATTTTTAATTGAAATGATGAATCTTGAACAAACAAAAATTAATGTTTAACAAAAGAGTTTAACTTTCAACTTACAAGATTAAAGTATTCCGAAAAAGATGAATTCTAAACGACAAATCAAGTAGTTGTTATGCCAACCAAAAAAATTAATTTTTGCATCAGAAACAGTTGAATTTAACCAAAAAAACTACTTTTCGACATAAGATTAATTTTTAACTTAAAAAAAATTTTAAGTCATCAAGGGAGAGAAAACTAGAAACGACCAATTACACAGGACCACAAATAGTCACTTCAGGTTTTCAGCTTCAAGGTCACCTCAAGGTCAAACCTACAAAATTCATTGCTGACCAAACAAGTCAGGGTACCTATAGGTTTTCGGGGTCGCTGAACTCCAATCCGTTATCTGTTTCGTCCCATCCGGTCAGGGTCAAAGTCAATTCAAGGTCAAACCTAAAAAATTCATCGCTGACCAAACAAGTCAGGTTACCTTTAGGTTTTTGGGGTGGCCTAATTCTAATACGTTGTCAGGGTCAGTTCAAGGTCAAGCTTACAAAATTCATCGCCAACCAATTAAGTTGCAGCACCGAAAGGTTTTCGGGGTCGCTGAATTAGAGTCCGTTGTCCGGTTATTCCCATCGAGTCAGGGTCAAGGTCAATTGAAGGTCAAATCTCCAAATTAATCGCTAACCAAATAAGTCAGGGTACCTATAGGTTTTCGGGGTCGCTGAATTAGAGTCCGCTGTCCGGTTATTCCCATCGAGTCAGGGTCAAGGTCAATTCAAATTCAAACCTACAAAATTTATTACCAACCAAATAAGTCAGGATACCTATAGGTTTTCAGGGTCGCTGAATTTAAATCCGTTGTCCATTTGGACTCATCAGGTTAGGTTCAAGGTTAATTCAAGGTCAAACCAAACGGACAACGGATTTGAATTCAGCAACCCCGAAAACCTTGAATTGACCTTGACTCTGACCTGATGGGGCCAAACGGACAACGTGTTGCAAGCGTTTAGACTTTGTGTTCCTGTGTTATCAAAAGTATGAGTTCAATTTTCACTTTCAAAAATTAAATAAACTAAATTAACATTTTCGCGCTTTAAAGTATGCAGATAGGCATATATAAGTATGCCTTAAAAATGATAAGCTTGAAACATGAAAAAGGACTTAAAAATTATCGATACAATGATCTTATCACAACCCAATTTCATTTAGTAGAAACTGATAAAATTTCTAATTTAACAATCAGATAGAATGCTGCTAATTTCATCTGTAAAATTTCTACGAATTCGGATTTAGAGAGTAAATACTATTGGGACAATATAATTAAATTTTCATAATTTTATCAAATTTTGTTCCCTAATGTAGCAGTTTCTAATATCACAGCAACAGCCACTTATAGTGCTAATAACTTATAAGCTAGAAGATAAACATTGACGTTTTTTATTAGAAGCATTCAAGGAAATTTTTAATAAGATTTTCAAATCTTTTTAAGGCGCGAGGTAAATAAAACTGATAACAAAACATACAATCCATGCAGGATTCTCTAAATTGCATGCATATTGTTAATCTTTCCTATTTTTTTGCCGTCAAAGAGGAAAAAAAAGATTGATGAAATACAAATATTTCGGAAAAGGAAGCTTTTACACTCCAAAACACCTTGCGACGTGGAATAAATTAGAAGAACAAAGGAGATAACAACTATAATACATATTCTCAAAAAATGCTAGGTAGTACCTTCTCGATCTGGACAGCAACATGAGGGTCGTCGATTCTCTTTTCTTCGCTTTGGCGTTCCTCGTTGATTCTATTGGTAAATATATATCATTTATTAATAATATCTTACTTGATATTTCATGATTTGTATCTTAAATTTGAAAAATGCAACACCAAATCTACAAATTTTCCCAT
>CAKNWT010276570.1:0-13235 GCA_932066315.1 Andricus coriarius | reverse complement strand
AAGATACCATTGTTTTTAAACTTATCCTTAGTGATTTCCATCCCTCTCCTTCTTTTCCAAATATTATATTATTCTTGTCACTCGCGCAAGTGTGACAAGAATAATATTTGGAAAAGAAGGAGAGGGATGGACATTACTAAGGATAAGTTAAAAAAAAAAAAATTTCTTCTATTTTTGGTTCATTAATCAACGCACTAAAATAGTTGTAAATTCTATTCATCTTGTTAATTGATGATTTTTTATTTTATGTTCTGGCCCCTATCCGTGACCCGAATAACAGTTTGAAATATATTTTTTGTGTTTTTTGAAAAATCAAATCAAAATTTATAGATTATATTAAGTTTTGACCCCTATCCGTGGTTGAAATGCCCTATATTATTGATTGAAAATTTATCAAATTTACAAACTTAAAATGTATAAGGTAGGACTGATTCACATAACCTTACTGACGAGTCCAGTGAGTTAGTCCGGGACGAAACAAACAAAAAATATTTAAAAAATTAAAATTTAACTTTAATTTTACTTAAGAAATATATATTTTTTTGTGTTGTTTTTAAATTAATTGTAGAACACAAAACGAATAAAAATTATCGACCCTAATGCCAATAAAAAAATCTTCCTTTTTACACTTATAATACTTGGGTCAATTAAAAACGATATCTTTCGAAAAAACAGCAAAGATGTCATCTAACTATTTTTTAATACAATTAAATTGATCGAAATTAAATTTTATTGGTAACGAAATTTCCTGTGTTCTAAACTTAAAAGTATATTTTTTACTGAATTCCATGTCGCAACTTAGAATTATCAACTCTTTTCAAAAATGCACTGTTCAAAGTCAGAATTGTAATTTTTTGGAAAATTACCTATTCCAAGTGAGAATTACGATTTTTTGTGGTTGATTCTGAACCAATCTCTTCAGATTATTACATTTTCAAAATAGGAAAAGGAACAATCCGAAACATTTTTATAAATTTCTAAAATTGCTAATATTTAAAACATTCTTTTTACAAAAATTTAAATAAAAAGAGTTCTTTCAAGAAATTAAGGTAAATTTCCTGTTCCAAATCAGAATCAGTGTAATAAAATACATTAAACCACTTTTAATTCGCACGTGAATAAATTCGAGAAAAAAGTCCCGATCACTGAATCACATTCCCGGTCATTTTCCGGCCAATCTTCGATTTCCGGTCAGGTATATACCATGAAAATTCGTTTCTCATCATTCGGCTGTATTTTATGACCAAATTCAGAACATTTTAGATACTTAGCAGAGACACGAACCACTTGAGCTGTCGAACGGTTTCGATGTCGGTAAGGTAGGCATCCAGAATCATGTACCGCCCTGCCCTTCTGCTATCGTAGTCGGAAATTGGCAATGCGATCAACTGCCGTCGTAAACTCACCTTCCTTGGGTTTTTCTTGGGGTTGCGGTGTTCGTGTGGAAGCCTTGCGGAGTGCCGCTGCAGATTGTGCATTCCGTGCCGCATTTTGGGTGCAATTTAGATCATAGGATGAGGATTCAACGGGAGATTGAGGAAAGGATAAATCACGGATCAGGTGAAGAGAGAGGCAAGAACAAACGTGCTGTTAGCGAATCATGCTTATCCAATTAGTCTCGTCTACGAAATTAGAGGGTCATGTAGAAAGTGTGACATCTAATTTCGCAGAAGTAATGTTCCAAATCAATTATACTTGTTATACTAAACTTCGAATGCTTACAATGTTACAATTCACCTCGATTTACAATTAACCAATTTGTGAAGTGAGGGTTATGCAAAATGTTTTACTTTCTGCCCAAAGAATATACAACTTGAAATTTCACTAAATACTTATGCAAAGTGGTGTTACTTTTGTACTGACATGAATCAATAATGGAAATACTGATTAGAGGGACAAGTTCGAATGAGGTTTTGAAATAAAGAAGTGACTTACCATGTCCATCGTCTTCTCCTCGTCCACTAGCTACTCCATCGGCTTCCGCTCTGAAAGTAAATGGGTAATATGTAATGATTTACGTGATCAATAGATAATATAAAAAGTTAGGAAATAATTTAGGAATTTCTTATGTGTAGGACGAATAATTTTTAAAGTATTTAATATTTGTAATTAACAACAAATTTAAAGCTGTTTAGCGAGGGTTAATAAATATATTAATATTATTTACCTATCACTCATTGGTTCGTCAGGACTAGTAACAGGAGTTGCTTTAGCTATACGAGCAGCTTCTGCAGCAGCGGCCTCTTCTTTTTTACGCCTTTCTTCTTCTTCCCTTTCTTGCTCTCGTCTCTTTAATTCTTTCAGCTCAAACTACAAAAAAATAAACTTATTATTTTTACAAAGAATCTCCTAAAAAGATTAATTGTGCCATTGAATTAGACAAAATAATTTAGGTAAAATAGACATATAATAGTAAAAAGAAACCATTAAAGTTTTAGTTCTTGCCTCCTAAAAACATTATTTTTCAGATTTTATTCAGGGCTTGTAAATTAAGATATCAAAGGTTTAGATCTTAAACGTGATAATTGTTAATTGATTCAACTCACCAATTTTTGCATGACAAACATATTTAGACCATTTAAAAAACTTTAATATTTATCAGGATCCACAAATTGAAAAGATTGTAAAAAACATTATTTAAAAAAATGCGGCTTTAGGTGAAAAATTATAATTTTCCTATAGAAGCCCATAAAGGACAACAGCCTCTTCGATATTTTTTTTCAATTCAAAAAGAGTTCCTTAAGATTTTAAAAACTTTCTTCCTATAGAGAAAACAATATTTCCCGCGTAAGCGCAACCGGGAATTTGTTAGGAAATTTTTTATTTTTTAGGTGAAAATTGTAATTTTTTAATGGCCTATAAATGGCTACACTTTAAAATTTATTTTTTCATTTAGAAAAAAGTTTTTTTTTTAATTTCATATAGTTATTTTCTCGGAGAAAACAAAAATTCGGAGGTTTCAAAAGCAACAGGGATTTTTTTCTTAGAAAATTGTAAACTTCGTTGTCAGATTAAAATTCTAATTTCACAATGGTGGCCTATTAAATAAGTACAGCTATTTTGGAATTAAATTTTTTTATTTAGAGCAAAGTTTCTTTGGCTTCCAGATATTTATTTTCTTGGAAAACAAAAAGGCTGACGTCCTAGGAGCAACAGGGATGGTTTTTAGAAAATTTCAAACTTTGTGGTCAGATTAATATCCAAATTTTGCAATAGAGGCCTGTAAACATCTATAGCTTTTTTGGAATGTGTCTTTTTTTCATTTACAACAGAGTTTCTTGGGCTACCAGATAGTCACTTTCTGGGAGGTAAACTTTACCTCGAATTTCTTAAAATTTTTAATAAAAATGTATTATTCTTGAAAGTTTTTTATAGTACCTCTTATGGAAATTCCCTGACTTAAACAAGTTTTTTTCCCAAAATCCCTAACTTTTCCATGATTTCTATAGGTATTATTTACATGGAAGAATAACTTTGTTACGTACTTTTACAAAAATTAATACTGTTATTTTTTAATGTTTAGGACTTATTCTAAACCTTCAAAAAAATTGAGAAGATTTTTTCAATCAAAGCATTATATTTTGTAATTTTTATCACAAATTGGAAAATAATTTCGATTTATTTTATTTGTTAATGTAAGAGGAAAACAAATATAAACTTTCGTTCAGTTAAAAAAAAAAAAAAACAAGATAGAAATTCTAAAAACCTTGAATGATTAAAAATAAATCTTGAGACCATATAGAAATCTATCGATTTAAATAATTTATATCTTACTGCAATATTTTTACCAAGTAATCAAGAAACTTTCCTTTTTTATGAACCACAACTTTCATTAATTTTCACATTTTTGCACAAATTTAGAACTTCTTTCCACTTTCGATCTTTTTATATCAGACGTAAAATAAGTGATTTTTTAAAAATAAAAATCTTTGAAGTATCCTAAAGCTTTAGATTAATTTTTTTATGTAAAACTGAGTTTTCAATTATGTACTACATTTATGACAACGGTCTTCAGAAAAAATGTACCTACCCTATAGTTTTAGAGTAAACTTATTATTTCGAGGAAAATATATTTTCATTAACTGTTTAAAAATTACAATAAATTTCTTACCGTTGTTAATCGTTCCAAGGCACTGAATCTCTCTTCCTGTGCAGCTGCCGATTTTTCAAACGCCTCGTGCTTCTTAATCAGGTTTTCTACATCGTCAATCGTGTGCTAAAGTAATAAAAATCGGTTTACTAAGTACTCCCTCAAACACTTAACAAAATATACTATGATATATTAAACTAAAAGTACTTACCCCAAGTTCTTGACTCATAAGGTACGGTTCCTGAGCAATTAGCCATGCCTCAGCAACCGCTGCGTCCCTCGCGAATTGATATACTTCCAAAACTATTAAAAAAAAAACCTTCATAAGTATCTCAAATATAGAAACAAAATCTAAACAATATACAGGCCTCACAGTCCCTATTTGATAAAATATAGGGAACAAAGGGTACTTTTTGTCACGCTCATAGGGTACTTTTTTCGCACTCAAAGGGAAACAAATTCAGGATAAATCCATAAGACTTCAAAACAATTGAAGTTAAATTCCAAAGAATTCAAATGAATCGGAAAGCATTTTTTAATCGAAAAAAACATTGATTTCCGTAAAATTGGAATGAATGTAGAAGAATTTAAGGTAAACGAGAAGAATTCGATGAAATTTATACAAATTCACGGTGAGGTTAAAAGAATTAAGGACCAATGATATGAAAACTTAAAAATTCGAAAAAATTAATTGAATTAAATAGAATTGAGTAAATTTAGAAGAATTCAAGTTTAAATTTAAGGTAGATTAAAATACATCTTTTCAATGAAATTACTGAAAATGTGAAAAAATGTATATAATAATTTAAAAAATGGTTACAATATTTCAATACCTCGAATTCTAAGATTATACAAACACTTTTAAAATAAAATTCTATATTTCTTTACGCCCCAAAAATGCTTAAGATTTTTAAATTGTATGTAGATTAAAATACATCTTTTCAATTAAATTACTGAAAAGAAGATTAAAGTTGCACTTAAACTTGTTGAATTTTCCAACCGAAAAGTTGCATTTTCAACAAGTAGATGAATTTCTCAACAAAAAATATAATATTTGATGTCAACCAAAAGAAAAAAAAGAGTTTTCAATCAAAGAGTCGAATTTTCAACAAAATAATTCAATTTTCAACCTTGGAAAATGAATTGGAATGAATTTAGAAGAATTTTAGGTAAACGAGAAGAATTCGATGAAATTTATACAAATTCACGGTGAGGTTAAAAGAATTTAGGACCAATTAAATGAAAACTTTTAAAAATTCAAAAAGATCAGTTGAAATAAATAGAATTGAGTAAATTTAGAAGAATTCAAGTAAATTAAAAAAATTCAAGAGAATTCTAAAGAATTTAAACTAGTTAAGCGTGAATTACAAAAAATGCAAATTTCTTCAAATCTTGGAAGCCCTATTAATTTCTAACCAAAGAAGTGACTAATGACTACAAAACAATTCAAGCTAAATTCAAATGAATTGGATTTTTTTTTAAATTCCATTGATTACAATAAAATTTGAGTGAATTTTGAGACATTTAAGGGAAATAAGAATTCCATGAAATTCATCAAAAAATCAAGTTTAATTAAAAAAATAATCAAGTGAATTAAAAACAATAAAAAAAATATGGAAAAATTCATTGAATTGAGTAAGTTTGAAATGAGTTTAGAGAAATTTAAGAGAATTTGAAAGCATTTGATGAAATGCCTAAGAATTTAAGGTGAATTTTAAACACTTCAAGATGAATAAAACAAAAACTTTTGACAAATGTACTGAATTAAGTAAAATTGTGTGAATTTAGAAGAATTCAAAAGGATTTTAAAAAATGCAGTATAAATTAGTAAGAATTCAGGTCGAATTTTATGCAAAAAATATTTGAAAATCTTTGAAACTCTACGAAATCCCTCACTTCTTGTGAATAAATTCTTTGAAATCCATTAAAATGCCATGAAATCCCGTGAAGTTTGATGAAATTTGATATTTCCAGAAAATCTGGAAAGTTGATTAAAATACCTAGAGAGCTCTTAAAACCCCATAAAATCATTGAAATCCTCTGAAATCTTATAAAACACCTTGGAATATTTTTAAATATCCTATAACCTTACAGGTTCTGTAAAATCTTTCCATATCTTCCGAAATTCTAGGAAATTCTTTACCCTAAAATATTTTAAACGCTTTAAAATCCCTTCAAATCAATGAAATTAATAAAAAAAATCCAAATTAAAAGCTCTTGAAATTACCTTACAAGTGTAAAAAATACCTAAAATCTTAGAATTCCCTTCAAATTATTGAAATCTATTAAAAATTTCTCGGAATCTTTCAAAATACCCTGAAGTATTGAAAAGAATTCAAGACAGTTCAGAAATAGGTATAGACCTGAATTGAATAGCGATTACCCATGAGTTAATTTATTGAAAGAGAAGTGTCCAATGTGATCTTTTCATTTAAAAAAGTAACCAAAAAGTGATTTGAGAAAAAAAGTGACGAATAGTGACTGTGTGGCAGCCCTGATTATTTTTTACAGTTATGTATTTCAGAAATTCCCTGATTTTTGCTATTTTTTCAAAATGCCTGACTCTTGGAAGCTTTGACCTTATTATCAATTCTTTTAAAGTTCCATTATGGGCTGCAAATAGGGTATCATAGGGACCAAATCTTGAAAATAGGGTACTTTAGGGACCTTAACTGAATATAGGGTACAATAGGGGATATAGGGACTGTTCTGTGAGGCCTGAATATAACTAATACAAAAATACGTACTAAGCTGCAGATTCTCCCAGCGTTCCTCCCATCTATTCTGAAGTGCGTTTCTATGATCATTAAGTGCAGTCAGTTTCTCTTTAATTTGCGAACTCGCGTAGTGATCCCGAGCCAATAGATCCTTTCCAAGATTAATACAAGAAATAAGATTATCTTCTCGCGTATCAATCTCAGCCTTCAAACTCTGATGGTTGTTCATCAAGAGCTCAACTCCTGACACGTCTCTCGGTTTCTCCGAGGTGTTCATCTGTCGAACAACATCGTCCATCCAAATCATCAGAGTCCTCACCATATTAAAGAATCTAAAGAGGTCACCAGTGTCTTCTAATTTCATTTTCCTCGCTTCACAGAGAGACTGCAAATTATTCCATGCTGCCACAACCTCTGCTTCCCGATTCGTAATTTCCCTCGCCTTTTCTCCAGCGTAACTAGCTTGCAACTTGGCGGATTCTTCCTGAATCTGCGAGACCTGACTCTGAAGAGTAGACAAGTCTTGAATGAAATTTATGTGTTTACGTTGCAAAGCCGAGACAGAACCAGCATCACGTCCCAGTTCATCAGACATCGCGTTCTGTTTTTCCAAAATCCTGCCAAGAACATCTTTGCAGTCATGGAAGAATTTATGAAGTTCTCGACTAGCTGCCAACATCTGCGTTCGTGTTTCGATCAACTCAAGCAAGTCTTGCCAGACTTCGTTCAATCCATCCTTCCATTCGGCTATCGTAGCTGCGTCTGAATGTCCGGTAGCGATCAGCGAATCAGCAATGCCATTCACGGCGTCGACCCTCTCGGAACCAATTGCTTCAGTGTCCCGAGCGAACTCCTTGAATCTTTCCCACAAGAGAGTCACATGATCATAGTCTTGTCCCAGTTCATGACTTCCTGCCACCAATTCTCTCTCCGCGATCCATTGTTCCAGGTCGTCTACTTCACGGTTCAACATGAAGAGTTGAAGAGCCTCATCCAATTTAGCACGACGCTCACCAGCCAGATCTTTTAGACCTGCGTACAATTTGTCCACCTGCGACTGTTTCACCGCAATCTGATCAGCCAGTGGATGTTGGTCATTGATAAGCTGCCTCGATGTTTCTCCTAACTGACGAATAGTCTCAGCGTAATCTTCTACCGCATGTTCCAATGATTCATGCTTCTTCATCAAATTCTGAGCAGAGATCTCATCCTTTCCACGATCTTCTACCATCATGTACAATTCCTGCTCGCTCATCCAGGACTCAGCCTCGGTGGCATCAAAGAAGTACTGTTGGGCCTTCTCGTTCTGCAACAAATTGCTGTTTCTCTCATCAATCGCGTCCTTCAGTTCTCGCCACTTTTCATTCAAGTCGGATATGAGTCTCTCGAACTCTGAAGTGTCTTCGTGTCCCTCGCTGATCAACTTCTGACCGTTATTGCACACTGAATTGATTCTAGGTTCGTGATTGTCGATCTCGGTGCGCAGGGACTGGTTCTTTTTCTTCAACATGTGAACATTGAACAGCGAATTTCCGTATTCACTGCTAGTCGCCTGAGGCATCTTCTCAGCAATCCACAACTTCTCGTCCTCGACGTCTCGTCTGAACTGGAAGGCTTCCTTGTTTTTCTCAAGTTGCCGCTGGCGACCCAACAAAGGCGCCTTGAGCTGCTCGCAGCTCTGGGCAACCTTCTCTTTCTTAAACTTGATCTCTTCCATTTTGTCTTCTGGAACGGTGCGTTGCAAGTGATCTGCTTGCTTGTCGAGTTCTGTGACTTGACGAGCCTTCAGAGCCATCTGGGTCTCGATCATTTGTTGCTTCTGCATCAGAATGTTTACAGACGCCAAGTCATTTCCAGTGTCAGTGCTCTCTATCTGCTTTTCTAATTCGTTCATCCACGAATCAATGTCATCGCAAGTCTGGTGAATGAGAACTTCACGATTGGCGTCGAACAATCGCTCTCCTTTGTCGTGAGTTGTAACTTCAAGCTCCTCAAACGAATCAGCCAATTCTGCAACTTTAGGAGTAATAATCTCCGACAATTCAGGCTTTTCTCGGATCAAATCATCAGCAGATTCTTGCAGTTGCTGGAGACGATCTTTGTTGCTCGCAATTTCGGCTTCGAAGGCTTGATGCCTGGTCCACTTGCTGTGAACAGTCTTTGCGCTTCTGTAAGTCTCGTCTTGGGCAGTAATATGCTTTTCTTGAACCCATTCTCCCAATTCCTCGCAATCCTGCAAGAACATCTGGAGCTGAAGTTGGTCTCGCAGCTTCTCCATGAGTTGGTTAGCCTTCTCCCGATTGACATTCCTACGATCATTGATATTCTCAGCCTTCTTCTGAACCTTGTCGGCAGCAAAGTGACCTTCGTCAACCAACCTTCCAGCAAACTGAACCACTGAATTGATCTTCTCATCGTTGGCGTCCATCGTAGTCATGAAAGCTTCGTGACGCTTGATCAGATTTTCAGCCTGCTCGAAGTTTGTAGGGGTCTCGTCCTTTGTAAGGAGATGTTCTTGCTGTGACAACAAGACTTCAGCCTGTCTAGCGTCGCGATCGAAGATCTGGAGATTGAGTGAATTGGAAAGCAAGTTCTGTCTGTTCTCCCACATCTGGTGAAGTTCTTCCCATCCTTCCTTCAAAGCGTTCAACCTCTCTCTCAAGAACATGTACTGCGTATCTCCATCGCCAGCCTCACTTGTCAATCTCTCTCCGTATTCCATCATCTTCTGATAGTCGTCAGTATAATTGTTAATCTCCTCCTTAATGTTCTGGTGTTGAGTCAACAGCTTCTCGGCATCAGCCAAGCTGGTAGGCGTGTCTTCGCTGGCAACATCCGTCTGGGTCTTTGTCAACCAGATCTGGAAGTGGTCAAGGTCTCGCAAGAATCTGTGCAGGTCACCAGCCTCTTCCAACTTCGAGTCTCGCTCCTTCAGCATGTGAGTCAATTGCTCCCAGATTGTCTGAATCTGTGTAATTCTCTCGCGAATAACAGCCGCCTCTTCCGGATGATCTTGCTCAATGAGTTGCGCTTCCTTCTCGAGGGCATCGAGCTTAGCTTGAATAGCTGCCAAGTCACGCTCCATTCCACTGAGTCTACGTTGCAAGGTCATGACACCAGTCAAATCCATCTCAAGACTGTCAGTCTGTTGCAAAATGCGTTTCTTGTCCTCAATCCAAGAGACCGTCTCGCGACACTCAATGTGGAATGTTTGGACTCCATGAGCAGAGTTCAACGCTTCGCGTTTTCCTTCTGCCTTGTCGCGGAGTTCTGCCCACTTCTGGTTCAGTTCGTTCTGCCGAGCGACGATTTGCTCAGAGTTGGGATGTTCAACATGAAGCAATTGTCGTGCAAGTTGGTTAACAACAGCCACGCGAGAAGCATTGGCATTCATCTCCTTTTCGAATCCATCGTATCTGTGCTTCATGATCTCAACATCCTCGATGTCCTTTGCAGGTACCATTGTGTCGAGCATTCTATTCTTTTCACCGATCCATTGCTCCACACCGTCGGATTCGCTGAAGAGTTTGTAGAGAGAAAGAGCGTCAAGGAGTCTCTGTTTTCGCAACTTGGCTAATTCTAGGAGTTCTTTATATCTGGAATCGATAGAAGCAAGTCTCTCCAAAACCTCGGGCGACTTAGCATCTTGTTCGCCGAGTTGAGAAGCCTGTTGGTGAAGTTGTTCGATTGTGGAAGCGTAATTCTTCAGTTCATCAGTAACGTCCTTATGTTTCTTCAACAAAGACTGGACATTCGCTTCGTCCCTGCCAACGTCTTCTGATGATACGAGGCGTAGTGTGTCCAACATCCAAATATCAATATCATCAGCGTCTGCGAAGAGTTGATGGTAGTCAACTGCCTCTTCGAGTCGCTTTCGTCTGAAAGCTGCCAAATCCAGTAGATGATTCCACATTCCGAGGATCTCCTTGAGTCTCTCCTGAATGCGATCAGCACCGAAGTGTTGTTGACGAACTAGATCACCACCAATATCGGCAACGGCCATCATCTGCGTCTCGTGGGACTGTATTTCGTTCAGTAAAGCCTTGTGCTTTGAGAGCAATAAATTTATTGTTGTCAAATCATGACCGATATCGCCAGTAGAAACGATCTGTTCCTTCTCCTTAATCCAGTTCTCTTCATCAGCCATGTCCCAGTAGAACTGCCAGAGTTTGCGGGATTCCTCGAGCCTGGCACGTCTTTCAACTGCCAATCGAACGAGTTCAGCGTAAGCATCCTCAAGTTGCTGAACACGTTCAACAATGATGGTTGGATCGCAGGGACGATAACCTTCACCTTGTTCCAAGAATCGTTGACTCTGTTGAACAACAGCTTTCACTCTTTCGCCCAAAACATTGATGTCCGCCTCGACAAGAGAATGTTTCTGGAGCAGATCTTCGACTCCCATCAAGTGCTTTCCGTAGTCGTCGGTCAAGAGACGATTCTTGATTTCCTCCATGCTGTCGAGGATGTACAACATCTCCTGGAAGTTCTGTTGAAGCTGGAGAGACAGCTCAAGTCTCAACCTCCTAGCGCGCAGCAATTCAAGGAGATAATTCCACAACCGTAAAACATTGTCCTTTCGGGCATTGATTCTCTCGATGTCGTGGTAATTCTCAGCCTCGAGTTCCTGAGAGACTGCCATAACGGCTTGGACTCGTTCTTCGTAAGCGAAAATGTCTGTTTCGATGGCTTCGTGCTTCTTCGCCGCGGCTTCAACAGCAGCAAGATCGAAACCAAAGTTGTCCTGTGAGACGAGTCTCTGGTTTTCTGAAAGCCAAGTTTCTCGCATGCTTGCTTTTCGGTTGAATCTGGCAGCTAATTGCTCCAATTTCTCTTGACGAATCAGCTCTTCACGAAGCGCCAACTCTCGTTCGTGCTCGGCCTTCTCGAGTCGCTCCCAGGCCTTGTTGATGTCTGAAATCATCTTGCCCTCTTTTGGCGTGTAGGGTTTCTGATTGTTAGCACGCATCTTCGATTGGAGAGTGAAGAGTAATACCTCCAAGTTACCCTTTTCGACGAACTTTGGCGGCTTCTCGACGGTGCGATAGTTGGAGAATTGAGATAGCTGGGATTGAACACCAGTCAAGGAATTGGCAAAACGACGGTCGCCAAGTGCCTCAATCGTGGATTCAATCCATCTGAGCAATTCACTGGTCAAGCTTTCATATTCGTGGATCATACGGTCGTTCTCCATCGCAATTCCAACGACCTTACCGATTCTCTTACCCTGAACCGTTTCTTGCTTCATCTTCGAGAAGTAATGGTAATAAGTCACCACATAAGTAATGATTGACTTTTCATCGGGATGATCGACGAAGATATCTTCAGCATCGAGAAGTTTCGTGAGGCCAAGTTTGTCCTCGGCGACATTAAATGCATTGTTGAGATTGTAAATGGCGTTGGACTTTGACAACTTATCAAACTGAATTAAGTCTGAACGATGCTTGTGAATGATAGCATTAAAGGCTAAGCCGTCTCGCCAGGAAGTCGTAAAGTTTCTCACATTGACGTTGTGATATCCAGCTGTTTTCATTTGGCACCATAGAAGCAGCGCGTCCTTCGCAGATTTCGTTTCCTGGTTGTCAGCCTCTTCGATCGTAATGTCCTGGATTTGGAATCGTAAAATGATAGTCCAGATGAGACCTAAACTGAGACGAGGGTTGCCGTCCACTATATCGTGAGATCCCATATTTTCGAGGTGGACTCTCTGTTCACGTAAAAATTGCAGTGCTTTGTCCACGTTTTCTAAACAGTGGATACGCATCTTCCCTTTCGTTGGTCTGGGCAACCGCTCTCCGGACAATATTTCTAGGAGTTTTATTAACATTTTTCCGTCCCGCAGGTCGACGTAGAGATCGCCGATCCGACATGAACATCTGACGAGGTGGGAGTTCACCCATTTTTGAAACGTTTTCTTCTGGACTGATTCACGTTCGCCTGTTGAGAGAATAGTTGCATTTGTTTATGAATTCTCCAATGATATGTCATTAAATTTTAGAATTTTATAAAGATTTATTGTCGACAAATTGTTTGAAGCTTTTAAATCTGAGTTTGAAGTAGGATTTTCTTGATTATTTTACTACGAAAGTAGAATGAAGTATTTATGTCTTACCAGCAAGGGCCTTGATTCGGGATCGTTCGAAAAGCCTCGAACTGGAGTTTCCTCCATCGTATTCGTACTCGTCGACAATCTCCTGTTGTGGCGTCGTTTCCCAGCCGGAACGCACCACTGAGATGTCGGTCGTCATTCTGCTAAATGGACCAACAGCTCTCTGCTTCTCTACCCCTTTTTAAGGGCACTCCTGCAACAACAAAAATTGGAAATCATTAAACATCACACTTGATCATATTTTTAAACGATAAAATAATGCTATTAGCTAAGCGTTCCAATTATTAAAAAATGTATTCTTAATTACATAGATCAGAGC
>CAKNWT010276558.1:0-17144 GCA_932066315.1 Andricus coriarius | reverse complement strand
GTTGGCGCCGAAATGGTAATGCCGACACTTAAACATAACCTCCAAAAAATGTAAAAAAGTGTCCAAATGTCATAAATATTCCGATTTTGAGGGGGTTGAAATTATGAATTAATTAATAAATCAATTAAGAGTTCTATCACCATTAAAAATTATTTTTAATCTATATCGGGCCTTTTTAAAAAGAAATGAGAATCGTTCCAGGATCCTGCTTATATGGCTCAATGCAAGTTAAATTGCAACATCAAGAAATATACGTTCTCGTTGGAAATTCCTCGTCCATGGGTTATTCCTGGCTCTCGTTCCGTATCGTGGACTTCGTAATTCAATACTACTGCCTATTCAATTATTCAATTATTAACACCGCCTTCAGATTTGGGCACTTATTCAACAATTACAAGACAATATTAAACTAGAAAAGGAATTTAGTCTAAATAAAAAATTATAATATTTACTTGAAAAAGATTGGATTTTTGATAAACTAATACAGATTCAAATCAAAAGTTATCAAAAGTTAAATTTCTTTTAACGTAATTGACCGACAGCGACATCTGGAGCTTTTGATGGTACTAAAATCACCAACAATTTTTAGCATGGACACAAACCTTAGAACCAAGAGGTTAATGAGAAGGTTAATGTCGGTAATAGGAATCTACTAGTACAAAACTTAAATTACGTTTCATAAATGGGAAAATTGTTATTCCTGATGAAAATCTAACCAGTATCATCAAGCCAAAAATAGCTTTTGCGGTCCAGTGGAAAAGTTGAATAGAAAGTAATGATTCGTGCGAATATCGAGTCGAGACAAAACGATCGTTTAGAAAGGAATTTGCTTTCATAGGAACAAGAATGCTTCTAGAAATCAGACTTGTTGCTCTAATGTCACTTGATTATACACACAAAATAAGAACAAGTAAAAGTTAAGTTTTTTATGTGCTGATTAGAATTTGTAAGATTGTTTATAAGCTATTACTTAAATGAATAACTCTTCATCTTCAAATTAAATATTAATCACAAAAAGCTTAAACAATTGTTGACAAACAAAATATTGAATTTTCGTACAATTTTAATTTCACTTCATGATTCTGAATTGCTAGCAATTTCTTCTCCAGTCTTGAACCTTTAAATGAGGCTTCATTAAAAACGATAGGGGGTCCATTGACCGAGTGATAAGATCAGACAAATGCAAAAGTCACTATGAATATTATGGTGTTGTTCATTCAAATTAGACCACAGCAGAAAGTTCTGTACCTATTTATTTTTCGAATTAAAAATATATACAAACTGATCTATAGTCTCATTTCATTCAAAATTCATAAATTATTTACACTTTTATTATTCATTTCTTAATAATAATATAAATAAATACGATTTGACAACTGTTTAAATAATTTTTTTAAAGCCAATTAAGATCATTCATTATCAAATCTAATGATAATGCTTTTCAGCTTGGGAATTCACATTTAGTAATTTTGATACTGAAATTGGTATTATTTTTTGTTCTTAAATAGATTTAATTTGATAATAAGCACTTAGAAAATTTTAGAACTGAACGATGAAAATGATGATGGGCATTTAATGACCTTAGATCTGTAATTAGTGTCAATTAAAAATTAAATAACGGGTTTTATATCTAATTTGGAAAATTCCAATGAGCGACTTAAGAAGCTCAAGCTTCATAAATCCAGTGATTCATCCTGAGGAAACTAGCCTTGTAATGCCATAAGAAAAAAGGGAATCCGACCTCATCAGGATAAAAAAATAAGAAGGATCTTCCGCTGTCGATATCTGACCTGTATAAAAACTTCAAGGACTTATGCGTTTTGTTAGAAGAATTATTGTTTCAGAATTCTGAAAAGATTAGAAAAATTGAATTATTTAATAAAAATTATGAAGTTTAGGATATTTTAAACATGATTTCGAGAGATTTAAATTCTGGAGATTTAGAATTACTGAGATAAATTTATATATTTAATATGAAAGAATACAATTTATTTATTGAAAATTTATTTCCCATAAATACTTTTTCAATTGTAACTTTTTTGGGTTTAAGATTAGTCAATTTTTGTGGCCCTGTCTGAAGTGTTAGACCAGAATTCGTCGATGATAGCGGTTACACTTTGGTGTGAAAATACGCATTTAGCAGTAATCTTGTCCAGATTGGCTGGCGACTAATTTATATTTGTCAGTGACGTCACGTGCAAATTTATAACACTATGATTAAATCCACACTGAATAACAACTTTGAAAAATGGCTTGACCTCAAATCTTCAATTTTACTATTTCAGGGATCACAGCGCAAAATGAGCTCAAAAAAGGGGAAATAGGGCGATTTTCTCACGAAAAAGGGGAAAGATTAAACATTTATTTTTAGATCTCGAAAAGAACAAACAATCTTTTTATAAGAAATTTTATATTTTTAAATAATTTTCAATGATATTTCAATGATTTATGCCATTAAATAATTTATTTTTAAAAATTGGATATACTTAGGTCGTTGGAAATCCATTCACAGTTATGTGAAAAAGTCTGAGAAAAAATAGAATTAGTTAAATACAAAATTTTGATATGTTTAACATCGTTCTCACAAATATTTATTTACAAGATTCGTCATTTCTTCCTTACTGTAATTAATACTTTAAATGTAAATTTAAAACTACACTCTTCAGTAGAGCGAAGTAAAAATGCTAAAAATTAATCGAATCGTTTGAGCTGAGGGATAACAATTTGTAGTCCGACATCCAAAACAAGTAAAAAAAAATTGAAATCGGTTAATATCTTCTGTTCTCACTTTTAAAATTACAATATTTAAAATTTTGAAAATTGAAAAAAGATTTTGACTTATTCAAAATTTGTTGAAAATGTACAAAAACATGTTTTTTGGATTGATTCGAACCTGAAATGTCTTCAGCATGAACTGAAGAAACATGTTACTATTTTTTATTCATGGGAAACATTTTTTTTCGTGGTGTATATAAGGTCCTAAAATCGTTTAAAAAAAAATGAAATCCCAAAAGTCTTAAATCGTGAATAAAGTTTTTTTCCAAAAAAGCAAAGATTTTTTTTTTGGTTCAATCTGAATAAATTTCTGGTTCGAAATATTCAACTTTTTTTTTAAATGCGTGCATATGTCTCAATCAACAAACAAAAAATATGTTTTTGTACATTTTCAAAAAAAAATTTTACAGCGAAAAAAGTTAATTTTTACATTTCGTAATGTTTTTTATTATTGTTCACTAGAAAACGCTGTAAATATAATGTCATAACTTTTGAATCAATAGGAAATATTTTGCATTTTAAACCGTTAAATTTTACTGATTTAAATTTTTTTTCACTTTTGTCGAATGCCAACCTACAAGTTTGTTTTCCCTCAGCTCCAACGATTTGATTTGTTTTAGCACTTTCACCCCGCCCTTCAGTGCTCTTAAACCGAAATTAAAGATTGAAGAAACTTCGAAAGTGAATAATTGAAATCACGGAATTTTTTTAATTAAAAACTCTTCAATTTAAAAATATGTGAATAAAAATTATTCAATTTGAATGATTTTGAAGAGCCAAAGTCAAGTTTTCAATTTTATATCTTCAAAATTGAAGACAAATGTAAATCATCAAAATTACTAATTATTTATTGTAAATTCAAACAAATAAAACATCTTCTATTTTAAAGATACATAAATAAAAATTCTTAAATTTCGATGATTTTGGAAATCAAAAGTCAAGTTTTCAATTCTAAATGTTTCAAATTGAAGAAATTTCGAATGTAAATCATCAAAATTACGAATAATTTCTTTATTGTGGATTTAAAAAATTAAAACCCCTTCTATTTTAAAGATGGATAAATCGAAATTCTTAAATTTGGATGATTTTGAAGATCAAAAGTCAAGTTTTCAATTCAAAATGTTTCAAGTCAGACATTTCGAATGTAAATCTTTAAAATTACTAATTTTTTATTGTGAATTCAAATAATTACAAACTCCTGCATCGTAAAGATGCATAACATTTTTTTTCTAATTGAGAAGATTTTCAGGATCAACAGTCAAGTTTTAATTTCTAATGTTCCAAATTGAAGAATTTCGAAATTAAATCATTAAAATTACTTTTATTAAAATTACAATTATTAATAATTGTAAATTTTCGAAATTGAAAACTCTTTAATTTATAAAATGTGTGAATAAAAATGATTAAACTTGAATGATTTTGAAGATCCAAAGTCAAGTTTTCAATTCTAAATCTTGCAAATTAACGACATTTCGAATGTAAATCATCAAAATTACTCATTTTTTTATTGATATTTCAAAAAATTAAACTCTTCCGGTTTGAAGACACACAAATATAAATTCCCAAATTTAGGTGATTTTGAAGATCAAAAGTCAAGTTTTTAATTCCAGATCTCCCAATTTGAAGAAATTTTGAATGTAAATAATTAAAATTAGAGGATTTTCAATTGTAAACTTTTAAAATTAAAAAGCCTTCAATTTTACAAATGAATAAATAAAAATTCTTGAATATGGATGATTTTGAAGATCAAATGTAAAGTTTTTAATTATAAATCGTCCAAATTGAAGAAATTTCGAATGGACATCATCAAAATGACTAATTTTTTATTGTATATTCAAAAAATTTGAAACTCTTCTTTTAAATATATCGCGATTCAAATATTGCTTTTTCAAATATCGTATATTTAATGAGAAAAGGGGAAGTTTTTTGAGAATAGGGGAAAAAGGGGAAACTAAGATAAAAAGGGGAAGACTGTGCACCCTGTATTTCTAATTCCAAAAACCTTTTGAAAAATTATGATTTTAGAAACTGGAGAATACTCGAAGTTTAAATAATACAAGAAAAGGAAAATCAATTTTAAAACGTGTTTTTTCAATTAATTCTCTGTTTGTTTTGAACAAAATCATTTCCTTCTCAATTGGTAACGAGCCAAAATAGATAATCTGACGACATCCGAATAGACCGGAAAAGCGAAGACGTAAGCGCGACAAAAAGGAAAAAAAGACTGTTCGTGCTACAAAAGTCATCAATCCATTTATAAAAAGAAGATTTATTGATGAAATAACAATATTTCTAGATATGATTTTATGTGTCAAACTAAAACTTGCAGTAAATTTTGTATTTTAATTTGATCTACAAAGCTATTTAATATTTCTATCTAATATACCTATTAAATCATTCTCACGTCAAAAACTGATTCGGATTGAAATTGATTGATTCCTATCGAAAATAATTAACAAAAATATGTTTTAAATTTCATTTTTCAATCGGTTGCCGTTATAAAATACATAAGATTTGAAAAGAACACTTCCCCGATTGCCAACGAAATAAGCATTCGGATTGAAACGCATTGACACAATTTGAAATACTGAATCGGTCTCAATTGTCTCTTAATCCCTTCTCATAGCAATTTTTTTCAGGCTGAAATCGATTATAAAATAAAAAAGTCAAACATAAACAATAAATTAATTTGAATTCTATTCATCTATTGTCTTGAATCCTACTGTATCGTTTTCTTTTACACTTAAAACCGATTAAAGTCAATCTTCAATCTGATTTAATGGGAATCAATCGTTTTCAATAGGAATTAAATAGTACATCGCTTTTTTCATTAAATTTATTATTCCTTCGGACTGAATTCATACAATTTCTATTATTATTTATTATTATAAATTTCTTTAATAATTTATCTCTAAATAGTGAATATACCACAATCGTAAACTCATAATTTTTCTCTTTAAATTAAGCACCAAGCTAAAATTTACACAGCACTTTCAAGTAAAAAATTTCAGGACTCATTGTTTAATCAAGTGAGTCACCAGGAAGTCGATTTGCCAGCCAAACGACGGTTCTTTAGCAAGACAACCAGTCCCACATGGGTGGGGGGGGGGGGCACATAGGAAGAGAAGGAGTTTGTCCGCTAACGGTACGAGGAGTATGGAGAATCCCACGTGACATACTTAGAACTACTTGGGTGCAAGGTCAGAAATTTTATGTCCCAACGACCTGAATCCTTTTCCAAAATGATCTTAAAACCGAATTTTCATAAACTTCAAACGCTTCTCAAAGTTTCTACAGTCTTTAATTAATTTCCAGTGTCACAAATAGCCTACATAAGTAGATAAGATCAAAAAGAAATTTTCACGATTTAAGTATGGCACGCAAACATCTGCACGGCCAGCGCGCGAAATTCAAAATCTGAATCGTTCCTATTCGGCTTTTGGAAGAAAAAAGGTTTTCAATCATTTTTTAACGATGATAAAAGGCTCTAAATTTATTAATTAAGTTTATCCAATATCTATTTTTTTGTATCATGGTTATTTTTCTAGGAGATTAAAGAATCTTTAGAACCCAGCGGAAGCTCATTTGTATATCCTGAAGTGAAAAGTTGATATAAAGCTCCCTTGTCCGGATTTTTTGTTCGTTTAAATTTAAATTTTCAAGATTCAAGTTTCACGAAGAACAGCGTACAAGTGAAAAGAGATAGAAGAGTTTGTACAAGCGAGACGAGCCCAGATGTACAGTTAAAACGAATGCGCACACGAGCGGTGACCCAATATGCGTTCGACATTATTGTGGCACGTACCAAATGCATAAATTCATATTCCTTTTTTCAAAAGCAGCTGTATTTCCACATTATGCTGGTCTGACCTCTGAACTTGGATTTAATTTAAAATTCTCTCTGGGATTTGAAAAAAAATACCGAGTGAACGGTTAAATTTATAATTCAAAGAGAGGAACTACACAAATAGAATTGGATCTAATTATAAGAAATAGATCTTCTGGGGACGTTTAAATTCAAGTGTGAACTGCATTTCTTTATTTGGAAGACTTTTAATAGAGATGAATGGCAAGACAATGACCTGCATAGAAACTGGAAACCGGTCAGAATTGGCTCTCGATTTTCTACGTTCTCTCCCTTACTTTCTGGGCAAGTTGAGAAGAAAGGCACAGAAACGACTTTTTGTCAACGGAATCGTGACTTTTATTTGATTGACATTTGATGTGAAACCATTTTATTTTAATAACACGTCAAATTAACTTGTAAAAATTGAGATATAATAAAAAGATTAATTATAGATTAGATTAAACATGAAAATTAAGGCGAATTGATAACTGTCAGGGAATTCTACTGATTCTGATTATTTCTTCTTGAATCATTTATCCATCAGAATACGTTGTTATTTTCAAAGAAGAAGAGAAGTAGGCCAAGTAAAGAAAGATATAAATCCGTATAAAGAATGAGATAAACCACTCGTGGTAAACTTTGTCGGGAATACATGAACACAAATGGCGTAGCTTGTGAAATGTGAACGATAAATCGAAAACGCCTGAAGAAGCAACGTCGACTGTTTTTGCCGTGTGTGATAAAAAAATGCTAAAATCGTTTGAGATGTTGAGAAAAATATAAAAATTCCAACAAAATGGAATTTTAACATCAATGATTAAACGACAGAAAACTATTGATTCCGATCGAAAGGGATTATGAAATATAATTGCAAAATAAGAGTTAAATTTAATTTGTAGAAGAAATCGGTTGAACCGATTTAAACTGTCTAGAACTGATAGAAAGGTGTCAATTTAAAATTTACTTTTTAATCAGCTCCAATTCCTGAATAAATTCCAATTTAATTACGATTCAAATTACTAATCAAAATAATTTTTTTTAAATAGGTTTTAATACCAATTTTTGATTCGCATCAATCGCAATAACAAAAGTAGTTAAAAACGATAGATTCTGAATGGAAGCGTTAAAAAAATGTTTTTCTAATGATATTGGAAACAATTGATTGTAAGCGATTAAAGAACATAATTAAAACCTGTTTCTTCTATTGAATTCGGAAAGTAAAATTTTTAACTAGAATTTAACCCGATTTCATTTTACTTTACATTGACTACAAAATGCAAATCTGCGTTTTCAGTCAAAATTTATAAATTTAGAATAATTTAACATTTAACAAATATAAATTTAAAGCATTCAAATTTACTACATTAATCTACTTAAATATGGAAATATGTTAAAAGAAACAATTAAAATGAGAAGCGTTTAAATTTAAAACAGATATTACAAAAAGGACAATTTCAAATTGAAAGGATACTCAAAAGTCAAAAATTTTCAATTAAAGAGTTGAAAATTGTTTCGTTTCAAATTAAAAATATTCAAAATGAACCAATTACAAATTGTAAATTTACAAAAATGTACAATTAAAAATCATTTTCAATTTTATTGTTAAATTTTAAAAGTTTGGAAAGATTTTTGATGTATGTAAAATTGTTTGCTTTTTAATGAATAGAATTTTTATTTAAAACTGAATAATCTACATTTTTTGAGATTTTAGACTGTACACTGCAAATATTTTAAGCCATTTCAGATTAGGCTGGTGAATTATATATTTTACTTCTATTGTTGAAGTTTGAAGAAATCTTGAAAATTGTACCATTTTTAGAAATTCAGTTTGAAAATGTTCACATTTACTATATCATGACTGTAATTATCAAAAAGTTTGAATGCCTACAATTTGAAATTGTTAATTTATGCAATTTCACGGTTATAATTTTTTAATACCAAATTTTGCAATTCCGACGGATCTACCACTGAAATTGTTTAATTTGGAAGAATAAAAATTAAAATATACAAAATTGGAAATTTTAAAAGGATTTAACATTTAAAAAATATAAATTTAAAGTATTCAAAATTACTAAATTTATTCACATAAATGTGGAAATGTTTCAAAAGAAACAATTAAAATTAGATGAATTTAAATTTAAAATAGATATTACAAATAGAACAATTGCAGATTGAAAGGATATTAAAAAGTCGAAAATTCTCAATTAAAGAGTTGAAAATTGTTTCGTTTTAAATTAAAAATATTCAAAAATAACCAATCTCAAATTGTAAATGTACAAAAATATACCACTAAAAATTAGTTAACATTTTTTTTAAATTAAATGTATTGCAACATTCAAGTTAAACAATAAATTTATGATTGGAAAAAATGTCGTTTTCCCCAATATAGTATTCGCAATTGTTCAATTTTGAAAGCTATCATAATTGTAAGGGTTTTCAATCTAGGTAAAATTGTTTGATTTTAAATGATTCAACTTTTAATTTTAAATTGTAACATCTAAATTTAAAAATTTTAAACCAAAAAATTATAATTAGAAATTTATAAAAATAACAATTGCAGATTTTCTTATACTCAGGATCACTTGGTAAATGTTTAGACATTTGGGACTTCTTTTGAACTTAAATTATGACAGACATTTACAATATTTTTGTTTTTTCATGTCAGGTGGTAGACATTTAAAAACATTTGCGACTTTTTTGGATTCTAGATTACTTTGTACATTTTTAAAGATAAGACAAGCCTGGTAAATGTTATATTCAATTTCTATTTTTCAATTTGGAAATCATCAAGATTTTATAATTTTGAGCCATTCCGTTTGAAAATTCTTACATTTACGATATCACGACTGTAAATTACGAAAAAGATTGAATGCCTACAACTCGAAATTGTTAATTTATGCAATTTCACGGTTAACATTGTTTAATTACACATTTCTTAATTTCGACTGATCCACCACCGAAATTGTTCATTTGGAACGTATACAAATTAAAATTTATAAAATTGAAAATTTTAGAAGCATTTAACATTCAACAAATATAAATTTGAAGTATTCAAATTTACCCACTTAAATTTGGATAATATTAAAAAAAACAATTAAAATGATAAGAGTTTAAATTTAAAACCGACATTACAAATAGAAAACTTGCAGATTGAAAGGTTATAAAAAAGTAAAAAATTCTCAATTAGATTTGAAAATTGTGTCGTTTTAAATTAAAAATAATCAAAATGAACTAATCTCAAATTGTAAATATACAAAAATGTACTATTAAAAATTAGTTTGAAAATGTTTTTAAATTAAATATATTTCAGCATTCAAGTTGAACAATTTATGATTGGGTAAAATGTCATATCCCACAATATAGTATTCGAAATTGTTAAATTATGAAAATTTTCAAAGTAAAGGTTTCCAAGTTAGGTAAAATTATTTCATTTTAAACGAATAACATTGTAATTTCAAATGGTAACATCTAAATTTTTAATTTGAAATTAAAAAATTTAAGATCAAACAACTGTAATTAGAAACTTATAAAAATTAACAATTGTCGATTTTCTTAAACTCAGGATCATTTGATAAATATTTAGACGTTTGCGACTTTGTTTATAGACAAGACTAGTCTGGTAAATATTATATTTAATTTCTATTCAATTTTTGAAATCCTTGAAATTTCATAATTTTGAGCCATTCAGATTGAAGATTTTCACATTTACGATATCATGACTGTAACTTTCGTATTATAAAAAAGATTGAATAGCTACAATTTGAAATTGTTAATTTATGCAATTACGCGGTTGAAATTATTTAATTAACCAATTTTCCATTTCAACGGATCTACCACTGAAATTGATAATTTTAAACGTATCAAAATTAAAATATAGAAAATTGACGATTTTAGAAGCATTTAAAATTTAACAAATATGAATTTGAAGTATTCAAATTTACTAAATTTATCCACTTAAAGGTGGAAATATTTTTAAAGAAACATTCAAAATGATAAGGATTTAAATTTAAAACAAATATTACAAATAGAAGAACTGCAGATTGAACGGCTATTAAAAAGTAAACAATTAAAAATCTGAATGTACAAAAACGAACCATTAAAAATAAGTTAAAAAATGTTTTTAAATTAAATGTATTTCAGTAATTGCCGATTTTATTTTACTCAGGATCCTTTCGTAAATTTTTAGACATTTGCGATTTTTTTTATATTTAAATAATAATACATTTACAATATTTTTGTTTTTCAATTTGGAAATCTTTAAAATTTTATAATTCTGAGTCATTCAGTTTGAAAATTTTCACATTGATGACATCACGAATATAATTATGAAAAAGTTTGAATGCCTACAATTCGAAATTGTTCATTTGTGAACAATAATAATTATTGTTATAATAAATCTATCAAAAAATGGTGAATGTTCATCACTTTTTAGTTAATTTTCAAATAATAAATTTCGAATATTTCTATCTTGAAATGCGTGTAGTTATTTTGATGTTTTAAAATAAATTTTAATTTCCAAATTCTTCAATTTTCTACGCAATCACTTTTCAGGCAGTAATTTGTTGCTTTTAGGCATTCTCAATGGTTCAAATTTGAAAATGTTAAATTTGATTGCTCTAAACTTCAAATCGCGAATTAATGATTGTCGTTAAAATGAAGAATATTTTAACGTTCCTACTAAAATATAAAAGGTTTCATTTAAAAAGTGCAACTAATTAAAAATTGATTCAATTAGTATAAAATGCATCCTCGTCAATTTAAATATCACCACACGAAAAAAAGAGCTAATTTCCGTGAAATAAATATTCCTTTTTTTAATTCCGTTATCGATAATCATCGTTTCATATATTTTGGCAAGTTAACAATTACTCCAAAATAAAAACAAAAGACAGCTGAGTCAGGGAATTGTGTGGACGCCAGTATTTCGCTCATTTCTTTTTCGGCAACTCGACAAGACGGCTCACTTCTCTACAACGCAGCTAAGGTTCCAGAGCGAAATAGAGGGCGATGATCCCTCGAAATTGAAAGGAAAAATTACCGAAACAGGTGGGTGTCAAAAACGAGATTCGGGTGGAATTTAAATTTCGAAGGAGAGTTACTCAGAGGTGAACTCAGCAAGATTGTAGGGAAGCAAGGCGTTCCACGCCCATTTCGTTGCACGCAAGAGACACGAAGGATCCACGACAGTAATTCGGGAAACAGAAATTGAAACTTTCAAACTTACCTTGATGATTAATTCAATCTCGGGCACATCTCCATTAGTGGTGCCGTTCTCGTGACCGTCGTCCGCCATTTTTTATTGATTTTGATTCTCACGCTCGTTGGAAAAAAGGCACTTTTCCGCGTTTGGTCTGGAGAACGCAGATTGTTCACACAAAAAACTGATATCAGACTCAGAACAGGATGGAAGCTCACGGAACACTGAGGTAGCGCGTAAAAGAAAATAACGGCTAAATGCACTAGCACCGCGGATGGCAGGATTTCGTACTGGGGAGTTAGAGCAAGTTGATAAAGTAGGAAAGTATCGATTACCGAAAACATTGTGAAGTTTTCGGGAATACCCGCTAGATGGAGGGTTGTAAGTAATATAGGCGCGAATATTTAAGTTCTTGTAATCAAAATCATTCAAGTACAAAAAGAAGTCACAAATGTCAAAACATTTAACAAATGATTTAGAGTATAAAAAAGTCGCTAATTGGTAATTTTTATAAGTTCCTAATTAAAATTGATTGATTTTAATTTTTTACCTCAAATGTAGATGTTGCAATTTTAAATAAAAATTTTATTCATTAAAAAGCAAATAATTTTACCTGTATCAAAAACCTTTCCTTTGAAAACTTCTTAAAAACTTTCAAAAATGGAACAATTCCGAATACTATATTTTTGAAATAAATATTTCACTTCAAAGACGAATATCGCGTGCAGAACCTGAACCTACGACTATGTAAGTAGGATTATTTGAAAGATTAGGATTCCCGTCGAATCCGCCTATGCTGAAATTATTTCAATGAACGAGTAAAAAAATATATAGTTTCAAAGTCAACAGTTTTTTTAGGCAAAATTAACATTTTAAAATAACTATTTGCCAAATATAGAAAAGTGTTCCTAAAAATTGGGAAAAATCATAAAATCAAGAGTAGATTCTATACTCCTTAAATCTAAATCAAGGGCACGATTAAATATTATGTAATTGTTGAGTAATCATAAAAAATATTTACTCGTGAAATAGGAATATTTGCGAGACATAAGTCCGAGATTGGTCGTTAACCTTCATTTTTTAAAAGGTGCAACTTCAGATAAAGGAATCTAACGTTGCATCTTATAAAACATGAAGGTTGACGACGAATCTGGAACATTTGGCTTCTCAAAAATTTCTATTGCAACAATAAATATTTTGTTATAAATACTCAGCAATTACATAATATTCAATCGTACTCTTGATTCAAATATAAACTAAAGAGTAGGATTTACCCTTGATTTTACGATTTTTCGGGATTTTTAGGAACACTTTTCTATATGTGGCAAAGAGTTCAACCCAAGATTTCAAAATGTTCTTTTTGCTAAAAAAAGTTTGATCTATGAAGATAAATATTTTTTGACTCGTTCATTAATAGTATCGCAGTGGACACATTCTGTAAATGTTACATAACAAAAAGGGAACATTTATACATAATATTGTTACAATCGTGTGCCATAACAATTACAGAACATAAAGGTCACACTGTTCTGTAATGTAGTTACGGTAAGGATACGTAACAGTTCTGGAATTCTGTAATATAACCAATATAGAACATAGTGATAGAACTGTTATATCACTAGAATGTCACACGTGTTCCAAGAACGGAACATAAAGGTCACATTGTTCTGTAACGCTGTTAATGTAAGGATATGTAACAGTTCTAGAACTCTGTGATGTAACTAATATAGAACAGAGTGATGGAACTGTTATGTCACGAGAATGTAACACGTGTTCCAAGAACGGAACATAAAGGTCACATTGTTCCGTAACGCTGTTACTGTAAGGATATGTAACAGTTCTAGAATTCTGTGATGTGACTAATATAGAACAGAGTGATAGAACTGGTATGTCACTAGAATGTCACACGTATTCCAAGAACGGAACATCCCTGCTGGAAGTAAAAATATTGAAAAAGATAGAAATTTGGGTATGGGAAAAGATAGAACTATTCTATATCTCTCAATGGGTCACTTTGTATCCCTAAAACGCTATCTTTTCTTATCCTTAATTTCAATAATTGTCTATCTTTTTCTCTATCCTTCATGACCAAGAACTCTAATCTTTTTCGATCCTTTAGTCTATCTATCTATTACAATTTCCAATCTTTTTCAATCTCTTTGTCTATCCTTCGTGACCGAAGGCTCTTATCTTTTTCTATCCCTTAGTCTATCTATCTATCTATCTATCACGAATTTAAATCTTTTTTAATTTTTTTCTGCCTCTACTTATAGGCCCGAAGACTGATTTCACTTGTTGGTCACTTTTACCCTCAGCCACCTGGCATCACCCTGCTGGAATTAAAAATATATAGTTCCTATCTTTTTGAATAATTTTGAATCTTAAAGATATAAAAAAATAGAGAGAATGTATCCCATTCTATCTCTTTGTCAATATAAATTCACGTCTATTTTTTTCAACATCGTCTTTTCTATCTCATCCCATCCATTATCTATCCACGTCAATCTTTTTTTATCTCACTATCAATCTAATTTCCCGTCTATCTTTTTCAATCTCCTTTTATTTATTTCATCCTCTTCTACATTTATCAATGTCAATATTTTTCTATCTATTTTTCAATCTGAATTCAAGTACATCTTTTCCAATATACTCTTATCTATCTCATCTTATCCTTTATCTATCCACGTAAATATTTTTCTATCTCTGAATTAATCTAAATTTCCATCAATTTTTTTCAATCTCCTCTTCCCTATATCATTGTATCATACATCTATCAACGTCTATCTTATTCTATCTATTTTCAATCTAAATTCACGTCTATCTTTTTAAATACCCTCTTCTCTATCTCATCCTATCCTTTATCTATCCACGTCTTTATTTTTCTATCTCTGAATTAATCTAAATTTTCATTTATCTTTTTCAAACTCCTCTTCCCTATCTCATTGTATCCTACATCTATCAACATCAATCTCTTCCTATCTATATTTTAACTTGAATTCACGTCTATCTTTTTTAATCCCCTCTTCTCTATCTCATCCTATCCTTCATCTGTCCACGTCAATCTTTTTCCATATCTCTGTCAATCTAAATTTCCGTCAATCTTTTTCAACCCCCTCTAATTTTAACTTATCTTGTCCTCTATCTGTACTCGTCAATATTTTCCTATCTCTCTGTCAATATAAATTCCCGTCTATCTTTTCTAATCTCATCTTCCCTATCTCGTGTCTATAATTTTCTACCAATTTTTCAATCTAAATTCACGTCTATCTTTATCTGTCCTCTATTATCCGTCTCATCTTGCCCTGTATCTATTTAAGTCAAAGTTTTTCTATCTCTGTTAATCTAAATTCCAGTCTATCGCTTTTTAATCTCCTCTTCTCTATCTTATCCTATATTAAATCCAGCAACGTCTATCTTTTTCTATTTCGTTGTTTATCTAAATTTACGTCCATGATTTCCAATCCTCTCTTCTCTATCTCACCCTATCCTTTATCTATCCACGTCAACTTGAAGGTTTTGATGGAAGTGGAAAGATTCGAAAAGGTATGAATTGGAGGATAGGAAAAGATAGAATTATTGTCTCTCTCCTTTATCATTCAATGTGTCACTTTTCATCCCTGAAACGCTATCTTTTCCTATCCACAACCTTAATAATTTTCTGTCTCTTTTTCCACCTTTCATAATCAAGGAATATTATCTTTTTCTACCCATTAGTCTATCTATTTAGTACGTATTTCAATCTTTTTTGATCTCTTTCTCTATCTTCCATAACCAAAGACCCTTATCTGTTTCTTTACTTCATTCTATCCCTTTAATATAAATTTTATTCTTTGTCTATCTCTTTTTCTATCTTCCGCAATTGAGTACTCTTATCATTTTCTATCCCTTAAAAGTAGGGAATCCACCGAAAAAATTGGCGAATTTATTCCAAAAATCAATTTGACATTGACCATGCACCAGAAAGACACCGTGAGGTAAATAATTGAACAAGAGATAGAAAAAGATAGACGTTGATAGATGTAGTATAGAATGAAATAGAGAAGAGGAGATTGAAAAGGATAGACGGGAGTTCAGAATAACACAAGTAGGACATGAATAGATCAAGGATAAAAAGAGATACAGAAAAGGAGATTGAAAAAGATAACGGGAGTTTATATTGATAGAGAGATCGAAATATATTGACGTTGATAGCATCAGGATAGGATGAGGTAGAGAAAGATTGACGTGGATAGATAAAGGATAAGAAGAGATAAAAAAGGGAGATTGAAAGAGATAACGGGAATTTAGATTGATAGAGAGATCGAAAAATATTGACGTGGGTAGATAAGGGATGAAAAGAGTTCGAGAAAAGGAGATTGAAAAATATAACGAGAGTTTAGATTCACAAAAAGATAGAAAAACATTGACGTGGGTAGATAAAGGATAAGAAGAGATAGAGAAAAAGAGATTGAAAAAGATAACTGGAGTTTAGATTGATGGAGAGATAGAAAAATATTGACGTTGATAGAATCAGGTTAGAATGAGATACAGAAAAGAAGATTGGAAAAGAAAGACGTGAATTTAGATTGACAAAAAGATAGAAAAAGATTGACGTGGATAGATTAAGGATAAGTAGGGATAGAGAAAAAGAGATTGAAAAAGATAACGTGAGTTTAGATTGATAGAGAGATAGAAAAATATTGACGTTGATAGAATAGGGATAGAATTAGATATATAAAAGGAGATTGGAAAAGAAAGACGTGCATTTAGATTGACAACAAGATAGAAAAGGATTGACGTGGATAGATAAAGGATAAGAGGAGATAGAGAAAAAGAGATTGAAAAAGATAACGGGAATTTAGATTGATGGAGAGATAGAAAAATATTGACGTTGCTACAATCAGGATAGGACGAGATAAAGAAAAAGAGATTGGAAAAGAAAGACGTGAATTTAGATTGACAAACAGATAGAAAAGATTGACGTGGATAGATAAAGGATGAGATGAGATAGAAAAGAGAGGATTGAAAAAGAGACGGAATTCTGTAATGTAACTGACATGGAACAGAGTGATAGAACATTCACTGAAACATTCACTAGAATGTAACACATGTTACAGTACACGTATTCTGTAATTGTTTTATGCTCGTTCTGTAACAATGTAATATAACCTTTGATGAAATGGCGTTACAATGCAGTGCTGTCGCAAATTAATGATTTCAAAACATAGCCGATATCTAGCAGAATAATATAATTGTTATACTTCATGAGTGTCACGGTTGTTATCGAGCACTTAGGGGACTTCCATAAACCACGAGGCCCAATTTTGGCCACTTTTTGACCCCCCG
>CAKNWT010276551.1:0-10543 GCA_932066315.1 Andricus coriarius | reverse complement strand
TGTGGCACGTGCCTTGCCTCATTAAACTCAAGATTATTCAAATCGATTTTTATAGGTGAAATATAATTTTTATTTACTTTCATGGACAATATTAGAATCAGTGTACATTTCCCTGCAGTTCAAGCCATTATACGGCGCGATAGCTCTATCCAATTCCTGAATAAAAATCTTCAACAAATGTGCTTGCAAAAACGACATTTTTGAATATTTTTAAATTTCAAGATCTCCACTGCATTCCAGACATGTTGTGGAACATACCAGACTTTTTTCAAATTTTTTCCAACATATTATTGGCTGTGGGTTCATGTTAAAGTACAGGTATTTGAGCAGTGTGTCTATTTACAGCATTTTTACTTGCATTTTGTTTAACAGCTCGAAAGAAAAATTTTTTAGAACAATTTCGAAAACACCATTTTGTTCAGAAAACTTAGGAGATTCGCGTGATCGTCATTAGAACCTCCTAACATTTTTTTCTACGGAGATATTGCCTTCCAAAGTCGACGGTCGCCGATTTTTTGCAGCGATATTAGGCTGCAATATTTTTGACCACTTTTTCAGTAATATTGGGAAAAAAGTGTAAACTATAAAATTTTCTTGGGTTTATATACCGTCGAATATAATCGGTTTTTTTCACAAAAGTGTGCTGAATTTGTCTTAATCTCTGCGAAGATCTGAACTTTGAACAAACAACTCGTAATAATTTCAATTTGTGAAATCTTTTATAAATCTAGTGTTCAAGTATGAGAAATTTTTGAATATTTGAAGCCTATTTCTTCTAAGTTCAGACTTTTTTTAAAGGTATTTTCTTTGCTACCAGAATCATTATATTGTATACTTTTTACTCTAAGATCTCCATATTGTTAAAATAAATCAGCATTTGAGTAATAAAACGTGTTCGCTAATAATATGAGCTTGACCTTAAAAAATGTACCTCATCAAAATCACATAATTTATAGGACATTTAATTCAAAGCCTGCCATTATAACCAACTCTCCCCTAGTTATTATACAGCATTTCAGTGACAAATTTCTGTAAAATATCCCGCCTCAAGTAAGAAACTTAAATATAACTCGGTCCACCAAAAACTTTTTGTCCGGCACTTTGTTTTTAACGGACTTTATTTTCGCTAAAGATTTCCGTTGCTAAAAGTACTGTCCTCTTTAAGAATTCTACCAAATTTTTTAGAACAGTGCAGAGAATTGTCTGCTGCAGTGTAATGCAGAGCAACTCTGCATTCTTGCATTTTTGCTGAAGTGATTTAATTTAAACAGTAAAGCAGAGACTTTTACAGAGTACTTGCGAATATTCTTTGCAGAAAACTCGCTGCGAAATGCATGACAATGTAGACCATTTTTTGAAGAAGAGTAATGCAGAGTTCTTTTGCATTTATGCTAAAGTGTTTCAATTTAAGCAGTAATGCAGGAGACGTTTGCAGAGTACTTGCAGAGCTATTGCAGGTATATTATGAAGTAATTTGCAGAGAATTTGCAGAGAATTTTTTCCACCAGAGTATATTTATAGAGGAAAGTTTGTCATAAGGACAACTGCAGGATTTTACCGGGAAGGATCCTTTACAGGTTCCTGTGAAGGCTCCTTTACAGGAATATTCATCTAGGACAGAGATATTTTTGCGAGTGTACCACCAGCTCAGGAACCTGTACAGGATCCTTCATAGACACTTTTTGCAAATGTGTCCCACTAGCACAGGATCCTGTACAGGATCCTCCCTAGGGAATTTCTCGCAGCAACATCCACGATAATGCAGCAACATCCACGATAATGCAGGAACTAGACGGTGTACCAGGAACCTGCGTACGTTCCTGTACAGGAACCTCCAAAGGAACCTGTCTGTCCGGAAAAAGTTCGATTCTATCCGAAATTAATCCACAGGTTTAACTTGTCATTCGGTGCAATTAAAGTGAAAACGGAAAATAGTCCGATTAAATCCGAAATCTGTCCGGTGTAAATTATCAGCTCCGGAAATAGTCCGATTCTATCTGATAATGATCCGCCGGTTTTACTTTTCATTCGGTGAAATTGAGGTGAAAACGGAAAATCATCCGCTTAAATCCGAAATTCGTCCGGTCAAAATATCGACACCGGAAGCAGTCCGATTCTGTCAAAAATTACTCCGCAGGTTTAAGTTGTCATTCGATAAATTTAAGTGAAAACGGAAAATCACTCGGTTAAATTCACAATATGATCGCAAGTTGAATTCAACGTAATAAAGTTTTTGATCAAGTATATATTTCTCCGGTAGTGCCTGTTTTTGGGGTTTGAAAAACATTCTTTATTGCAAAATATTCGAAAGAAAAGTCTAAAATAGAAAGCAACGTAGGTAAGACATATGAAAAAAAAACTTCGATACATGTTTTCTGATTATTTAATTATCACAGTAAGATATTGCATGACAAAATTATATACAAAGTAGAGAAATATGTATATTTATTTCTATTATTGTCCAACGTTCGAGATAGTTTTTAGTTAAACGAATCGAATTATGTACAATTTTTGGCGTCCCAGTGGGCACAGAATTTGACGAAGTCTGTACGACATCTTTTCGAGATCTTTACGACGACTTTAATACATCCTATGTCCATGTCGTTAAGATGTCTTTACGATGTCCAAAACACATCGTCAGATTTTTCGACGTCTTGGCGATATCGAAAAGACATCTTAACGACTTGAACATAGGATGTTGTAAAGGTGTGGTAAATATGTCGCAACGACTTCATAAAGACGTCGCCAAATTTCGTGCCCACTGGGGTTATAGTCATCTTTCATTATATACATTTATTGTATTTCAAGTTTGGGTAGTGTTGCGAAAAATACTATAAATAAATACATTTTGTTGTATTTTTTCATTATTAAAGATATTTTTAATTAAGTGAATAGACACATTTACAGTTTGGTGAGTTAGCAGTCTTTTAATATCAAGATTTATTGAGTTCCAACTCTATAGTAATGCTGACTTGAATCCAATAGGGAAATGCAATAGAAAAATAAAAAAGTATATTTTTCTTTACTATTCGAGATATTTTTTGGCTGAGCGGATGGAAGTATTTACAGTTTACCATTCTAGCTCTCTTATAATAATAAGAATTATTGAATTTCAACGATCTTTCATTCAGCGGTCAGTCAGACCACATAAAGAACGGACATGATCGAATACAATGCGGATTGGTCGAATCCGTCAGACCGTACAACTTTCGGATTCGGAATTTGTCCGGAATTTTTAGTAGGGTACGGACTCAACTAAACCGAAGCCAGGGTCATCGCATCCATCAACCGTACAAAACACGCACACAATCAGGATTGATAGCATCCGTCAGACCGTACCAAACACGGACTCAACCGGATCTAGCCCGGACTGATCGAATCCGTCAGACCGAACAACTTTCGAGTTATCCCGGATGATATTGGGATTTATTTTCGTGCTCCTTCGACCAGACAAATTTCGGACACGACCAAATAGAATCCGGAGGACAAAAATTGGATAACTTTTCGAATAATTTCGGAAAAATGTCCGAATACAAGATTTGTCCGAAATTTGTCCGGAATTTTTAGGAGGGTAATATTAAATGATTTTGAGGAGTCGTGAATTCTGCTGAAAACATTATGTCATTGTTTAAACAATTCATCATTGTTCGCTTTAAAATTCCCTTCAAGTTGAGTATATATGGTTTAAATATTTGTTGACATTCTTTATATACTATTGTATGTGTTCCATTTTATATTATTTTTTAAGATTTTCCGCAAAAAAACTGCTTAAGCAAATAAAAATTGTTTAATGAAATAGAAGCTTGTTCAATATTAGAAGAAAAGTATCAACGTTATGTAAGTATTCAACAACAAGTAGCATAGGATACCAACTTGAGAAAAAAGTGGACATCAATGGCTCGATTTTAAGAAATTTTGAAAGAAAAACAATAATTAATTGTTTAGATAATCTCATAATGCTCTTTTTTGTTGGAAAGTTTTCTACTCCAAACAATAACCAACTATTAACAACATTTTAACAATTAAAATTTGTTTACAAAGTTATGGGGGATATTCAAATTGCCCATTAGTAATTATTTTTATTAAGAATGAAGGCAGAAAATACTGAAAATTAACAATAATACGTAATAATGTATTTTTCAAATTTTTGTGTGATATATAGGGCGTTTTTTGGTAGAAGGGGGGGGGGGGGGGGTAAATCAAAGTTACCGGTATGAGCAAAATACTTTACTGAATTAAAGAAGTGAGCTGACCAAGTAATGTTCTGGAAAAGTATTTTATCTTCAATTAACAGAGCGAGCTGTAAAAAATTGATCAGAATGATTTTAAAAATGCTGAAATGCGCATACGAAATTGTATACCGAAAAGGTCCCGGCTAGAACCTGAAAAGATCCGGAAAGAATTTTCAAGCACCCCGTATAGAAAACTATGCGGGTTTTATCCGAGTTCTATCCGGCATTTCAAGCAGGGTGGATTTTAGAACTTTTTGGATCTTTTAAGGTTGATAGTGCAACTTCTACAGTCTTACATTCAAGTATTAGAGTAAATCTTACAGTAAGCTGTTTTAATATTCACTACTTTTTATGATCAACAAGTTTATGCGTTTATCCCTTTACATTTTGTACAGACAATTTTATTTTATGATTAAACTTACAACCCTCATTCATAACAAATTATATTTTTTGCTAAAATATTGTATCAGGTACTTGCAAGATATTTCAAATTAGGGCTGTTGGAATGGTGTCCAAAAATGGCGAAATTTGTGGAGCACTCAAACTTCATCACTAAGATTCGATAAATCGGGATTAAGATTTTAAAAATGCACTTTGCACATTTTCTAGAACCCGGAATCTAAAAATTTATATTTAAAAATAAAAATGTTTAAAAATTGTAAAACAAAGTGTTTACTAACTCAGTACTGTCGAATTATTTTCAATTTCTTCAAGTCTTATGAATTCTGCAAAATTCTCTTCAATTTTTTATAATGCACTTGTAACCTTTTGAATCGCAACTCTTATCGCCAACTCCACAGGGAAAATAGTTGATCTCATAGTAAAAAGCAGTTATTGTCAAGAATGTCGGTTTGGAGTGCGACAGAAGGTACACCGGAGTATGCTGCTTGGCTAGAAGATCACGAAGAAGAATGCTCGACAAATCATTCTGGTTCGGTGGAAAAAATGGAAGTGAATGCGATGGTCGAAATGCTTGGAGCGTCCGAAGCGAAATATGAAGTGAAATGCCGCAATTATATCGTCGTTGGCGACTCCAAAACATTCAAAGCTATCCAGGATTTGAATCCATACGGAGATCAATTCCCCGTGACCAAAAAGCAAAGTGTAGGGCGCGTCGAGAAGTGCATGGGGAGTCTGCTCCGTACCACAAAAAAAGAACATATTGGCGGTAAAGGTAAACTTACTGACACACTCATCAAAAAATGACTAAATATTACGGTCTAGCGATTAGACGTAATGCAGAGTCTGTTGCTGCCATGACAAATGATGTCATGGCCACGTATTTGTACATGATTTCCACAAATGAAAATGCGAGGTATGAAAATTGTCCGACAGGTGAAGACTCATGGTGCAAGTACAATGCAGCTCAAGCATCCGGGACTCAATAGGATCATCCTGCACCGCTTCACCTGCATGTTGCTGTTTTAACTAAAAAATCTGGCGTTTTACTCCAAAGCACGTGCATGCCGGTCGCCAGATTATTAAAATCTCGGCTTACATTGCCGCGGGGATGTTCAACGAAGGGTATTGGGCCACTCTAAAATAATGGAGTTCCTGGACATCAAACTTGGACCCAGCTGCCGAAAATTTGCCGAAGATGCGGATGCGCACAAAACAAAGCGTCAAAATCGCCGCAACCTCGTGGCGACACTATAAGCGAGACTGGCCCGAAAACAGAAAATTTTGGAGAGAAACCAGCTCCACGAAGAAGGAGAGGGCTTTATGTATGCTTCTGGAATGGCTGAGTAACGATTGGAACCCATAAGATATCAAGAACTTACTTTTTTCCAACACTTTTCACTATGTCAATCTTTAAACGCGTTTTTCCGCTTTTACATTTTTCAAAATAGCCCGATTCATAGCTCAATAAGTATTTGACGGATCGACTTGAACTCGGGTATACAGATTGCTAAAATGTGTCATTTGTCGGGGAGCCACTTCAAATTGACAAAAGAATTGTTTCAACCATTTTTTTAAAACAAATTCAAGCAAATTTTTGGATAAAAATTGGATTTTTTCCAAATGACCGCCATTTTGTGAAATATTAATATTTTTTTGAAATTTTTTTGGTTCACTGACTAACTGAGGATCTAAACTTTAAAAAATGTTTTTTTTTTATTTCAGACGTCTGTGTGAGGAGCTAGAAATCGGGCAAATTGACTTATCGGATTTGGACATGTCGGACATCCAACCTTATGAATCAAAATATTATTGATGTAAAAAAAATGGTTTTATACTTCAACAGTAAATTAATAAACCACAAAAGTTTTCGAAAGATTCGTTATATTTTTTATCCCAGAAAATACCCTAATTTTTGGGTTATTACACGGCATTCCAACTTTAAACTATTTCCAAATTGTTTTCAACTTTTTTTAAGTATTTAGAATACATATTGAATTATTTTACATTTCTTTAAGTATTTTGGATTCTCTTCCGTTCCTTAGAAGCCTCTTGTAATCTTTGGAATTCTTTTAAATATTTTTGAATTCTTTTGTGCTACGCCTACCGAATTTCGGTGAACTCAGCAGCCTACATTTACATTGGGCGTGAGGGTGGAAGCCTAGGAGATGAGTAGGGTTGTGTGGGATGAATTGGGGAGATAAAAATTAATTTTCAACGTAGGTGTGACGTAAGATTTGGTTAAATAGAGAAAGTGAGGTTCGGTTAGGAAGGGATCGGGGGAGTTTTTGGTCAGGAGATAAGGGCTTACAGAAAAGGATAAATTTGATTTTATGTTTTGCACTTGTTCTAGAAAAATTTTGTTTGTTTCAGGTTTCTTTTAACTCTAGTTTGGAACACGAATTCAGAATGAAAGAATGTGCTTTGAGTTAATCTCAAAGCGAATTTAGTAAAAGGGGCTAATAAGAATTAGGAAACGTATCTTCGTGATTTTGTGCAGAAACTTAGTCGCTTGACTGCCAAGGGAACGGGCTTGGAAAAATTGCTTGCAAATTTCGCAAAGAAACGTGACAAAGGTTTCGATACGAGATCAGTTCAAGCTTCTAAGAAGAAGACTAAGAAGATTAAAAAAATAAAGAGAGCATTGTTTATTAACCAGTTTGAGCCAGAATTTAAGTAGACTTTTATTAGTATGGAAATTGTAAAAAACTAACCAACTTTTATTGCTATAAGTTATTCAACGTTTTTGATCGTGAAATGAGATTTTAGCCTAAATTACAAAAACGCGCTTAACGGCACTTGTTCAGGAAGTAACTTGGGTTGAGCTTACATCACAGGTTTACGTAATGTAAGTTCATAGTTTGACTAGGTTGTGGGTACAAATTTGAGTTCTGATTGGTTGGACGTGTGTTTGAAGTGAGGCTACTATTTATTGTTTTGTATATCGTTCAAAGTACTTAAAACCCAATTCTTACATATACAGGGTGTCCCAGTACTCAAGGTACATTTTTATATTTTTGAATTCCTCATAAAAAGGGAGTTGAAGATAATAATAAAAATTTGTTTTAAAGTTAATAATCAATAAGTAATTAACAATTAAAGATTAACCAATCGGAAGCATGCGTTAGATCAGAGGTCGGTAGCGAGGGGAAGTTCGGAGATTCCAGCTCTTTTAACAGATGTGGATCGCTCGCTTCGTCTCTTCCACCACGAGTCTCTACTCTACTCTAAAAGTTCGGGCTGGTGGTAAATTCTGACGTCATATAATGGAATTTACCACCACCCCGAACTCTTAGAGTAGAATAGAGACTCTTCGTGGGAGAGACGAAGCGAGCGATCCACATCTTTGCAGGAGGTTGTGAATATCATTGGTGCAACGTGACACGGCAACTGAGAGACGAGATTCTTCGAAAATATCTTTTCCTTTAGAATACACGTTGAATTGTTTTAACTAGCTTCTAGTATTTCTAATTCTGTAGAATTCAAACGTATTCTTAGAATTCACTTGTGCTCCGTTGAATTCTTTTGAATGTTTTTGCAATTCTCTTAGAACCTTTACAGTGCACCTTAAATTATTTTGAGTTTCTCCCAGTCTTTTGTTTTCTTTGAATTTCAAATTCTCTGAAATCTTTTGAATTCTATTAATTCTTTTGTATTCTCTAAATTCTGTTGAAATTCTATAGTTTTTATTAATTCTGTGAATGCTTTTGAAGTTTTTGTATTCTTTTGCACTCTGTGAATTCTCTAAATTCTTCTTAATTCTTTGAATTCTTCTTAATTCTCTGAATTCTTCCGCTATTCTCTGAATTCTTCCGAATTCTCCGAATTCTTTTCAGTTGTCTGAATTATCATCAATTCTCTGAACTCTTTTGAATCCTCTGAAACCTTTTGCATTCTTTTGTATTCTCTAAATTCTTTTGAAATGCTCTACATTTTTGTTTTGAGTTTTGTGAATTCTTTTGAAGTTTGTGAATTCATTTGCACTCTGTGAATTCTTCCGAATTTTCTAAATTCTTTATAATTCTTTGAATTCTTCTTAATTCTATGAATTCTTCCGCTATTCTCTGATTTCTTCCGAATCCTCTGAATTCTTCCAAATTCTTTGAACTCCCTGATTTGTTCTGAATTCTCTGAAATCTTTTAAAATTTTATGAACTCTCTAAGCGGTTTTGAATTTGTTGAATTCACGGTATCACTGAATTAAAAAAAAAAATTTATTATCTTGAAATCATTAGAATACACGTTGAATTATTTTAACTTTCTTTGAATATTTTGAATCCTGCAGAATTCAAACGAATTCTTCACATTAAAAATTTGTTTAATTCTCTAGAAAGCTTTACCATACACCATGAATTATAATATAATGTTTTATTTTTTTCATTTATAATTATTTATAATTATAATAACTTTGTCCAAGTCTTTTGTATTCTTTGAACTCTCCTAAATTATTCTAAATTATCTTATAAATTTTGAAATGTCTAAATTCTTTCCAATTCTCTGAAATATTTTGAATTCTATGAATTCTTTTGTATTGCCTTTTTTTAAATTATCTGAATTCTTTTTAAATTTTCAGAATTATTTGAACGTTTCTGAATTTTATAATTCTTACGAGACCACTGAATTGTTTTAATGATTTTTAATCATCTTCAAATTATTAGAATACATTTCAAGTTACTTTGAACTCCTGCAGATCTTTTGAATTTTCTGAATTCTCTTAAAATCTTTAGAATACACGTCGAATTATTTTAACTTCCATCGAGCATGTTGCATTCTGTAGAATTAAAACGAATTCCCAGAATCTACATGTACTCCTTTGACTTATTTTGAAGTTTTTTTGAACTCTCTCAAAACCTTTACAATACACCATTTATTATTTTGAATTTCTACAATTCTTTCGTATTATCTGAATTCTCCTGAAATATTTTAAATTCTCTGAAATATTTTGTATTCAAATAGTCTTCTGAATTCTTTTTCAGTTTTCTGAATTCTTTCGATATCTTTAGAATACGCGTTGAATTATTTTGAATTCCTTCAAGTGTTTTGAATTCTGTAGAATTCTACAGGATTGAAAATATTCGAAGAAAGTTAAAGTAATTCGACGTGGATTCTAAAGATTTCAAGTGAATTAAAAATATTCAAAAGAAGGAGTTCAAACTAACTCAAGGTGTATTCTCATGATTTCAAGATAATTAAAAAACATTTTTAAAACATACCGTGATATCGTGAGAATTCGACAAATTCAGAGTAGTTTAAAGAGTTCATAACATTTCGAAACAATTCAGAAAATTCAGAAGAATTTAGAGTACCCCATGTGGAAATCGTCCCAACTTAGCCCAACTTATAATTGGGCGCCAATTGGGCCCCAACTGGGCAGCCCAATTAAAAAAAACTGAAATTAATTGACAAATTATTTTAATTAAATGATTACGCGGATGCAATCCCATCCAAATCCTGAAACTTTTCCAATTATTCCGAAATTTTAATTATTAAAACTTATGTCAATAAAGTTGATCAGTGTTTGATTTTGTGTTTGGGCTTACCCATAGAACGCCCAAAGTGGGCACTATCGGAGCAAACAAGTCGGGCCCCAACTGGGCAGCCCAATTAACAAAAAGTGAAATTAATTAACAGATTATTTTAATTATATAATTAAGTTGATGCAATCACACCCAAATCCTGAGACTTTTTTCAATTATTTCAAATTTTTAATTATCAAAACTTATGTAAATAAAGGCGATCAGTGTTTGATTCTGTGCTTGGGCTTACATTGGGCTTGCCCATAGAACGCCCATAGCGAACGTTCTGCATTAATTAACAGGTTATTTTACTTATATGAGTAAGTGGATGCAATCCCATACAAATCCTGAAGCTTTTCCAATTATTCAGAAGGTTTAATTATCAAAACTTATGTT
>CAKNWT010276533.1:0-13107 GCA_932066315.1 Andricus coriarius | reverse complement strand
ATATGCTACTTTCGCCCCGCTTATCAGGGGCAAAAGGTGGGTTTTTCGGTCGGGTGTGGAATAAAAACGAATATTTTCTTCGTTCCGAAACACCCAGCTATTAAAGATTTGTGACCAAAAGCTTTAATTTGGAAAAATTTTTACGGTGGAAGTTGGCCAGTTCATTTACAGTAAGCATTTTTTATCTCCACGAAAAAATCCTAAAAGGACCTGATGGAGCTATTTTGAGAAAGGTAAATAATTATATATTTACTGTAAAATCTAAATCACAATTTACAAATGAAACAAAAGGCAATTCTTTGGCATGAATTGTTAAAGAAGAAAATTTGAGGTTAGTATCATACATTTTGTAGCCTTCTAATTTAATCCTGAAATTAACGTCACTTTTTTGGATCTTACTCATATAGAACATTGACTAGATTTACTTGGTACTTGCACTTGCTGAGGGGAAAACAAACAGAACTTTTTTGAAACAAGTAGTAAGTGAAAATAACTAATAATACAGTTTATTGAATAAAAAATAATTTATATTTCTACTTTATATGTAAATTGTGATTACGATTTTACAGTAAATATATAATTATTTACCTTTAACAAAATAGTGCCATCGGGACCTTTTAGGATTTTCTCGTAAAGAATGTTTTCCTTTAAAAAATGTTTACTGTAAATGAACTGGCCATCCTTAACGGTAAAATATTTCAGAATTAAAGCTTTTTGCCATAAAGCTTTAATAGCTGGGTCTTTCGGACCGACGGAAAAATTAATTTTTTTCATACTCGGGATCTTCGGATTCTCCGAGTTCACTTTTGGAACCTGATTTGCACCGCGGAGCGATACACAACGGCATAATTAATGCGATAATCATAAAAACACTAGTCGAAAACTCCACCGGGCCATTTTCACAATGATTGTTTAATGTATTACATTACAGGAAAAATCTCTATAGATATAGAAAAATAGAAATTCTTCAATTTAAATGAAGAAATTTCGAAAGTAGATCAAAAAATTAGAGGGTTTTTAAATTAAAATTTTCAAAATTAATAACTTTAATTTTAAACTATGTGAAACTTAAAGTACTTTAATTTTAAAGAGTTACAATTGAAAATTCTAAAAATTTTGAAATATAGGGGTACAAATTATTCAAATTTCACGATTTATATTTTAAAGGTATGTAATTTGGCAAGAAAATCACAAGATTTTTGTTTTCAAAACCCAAACCCTGCATAACCCTTAATTATAAATTGTGGAAACCAAAAACTCTTTAATTGTTAACAATTTAAATTTCCATAATTTTGAAAAGTTACAATTGAAAACTGTTCGATTTGAATAATATATAAATCGAAAATCCTAACTTTTGATGATTTTGAAGATGAAAAATCAACTTTTTAATTCTGAATATTCCAAATTAAAGAAATTTCGAAAGTGATTTGTCTAAACTCAAACTTTACTTTTCTAGTACTTCCAAAAAAAGCTAATATGTAGAAAAAGAAATGAGTGAAATTAGCTGAAACTCATTTTAATTCGTAATTTATTATAAGACTTCAAAAAATAATTTTCGAATAACTTGAGTGTTGCCAAAGATAAAAATATTCTTTAATGATCTTTCTATATAATGACTATACAAATTACTGGTGTGCAGTCGTTTATTCGAAATTTTAATCCAAATTTAGACACGCCCGGAAAGTTGGTTTGATTTTCTCAAGCTATTACAATTTTTAAATCAAAATAACTCTTTTTTTTTAAACAAATAAAAATGATTCCAATAGTCAAGTCGAATATTTGAAATTCGGTTCATTCGAATATTAAAACAAGCCAAATTTCGAAGCTTAGACTTGAATTTTGTATCCATTTTTACCAACAAAAAGTTATTTTGATTTAAAAAATTTTAATAATTCAAGGAAATCAAAGCGGTTTGATGTACAGTTAAACTTTTTTTCTATTTCGAAAAATCCAATGTTCCAAGCGTTCTCGAGTTTGTATTCAAAATTCGAATAAACGACTGCACAGCTCTAATAAAAATGTTAAAATATTTTAGATTGGTTAGAAAGTCTATTTGATTTTAAACATAGAAAATTTGAGATTTCGTTGTTTGTATTAGAAAATCCTACATAAAGTAAAAGAATGCAATTAAATTTTCATAAATGAGAAAGAGTATAATAGAAAATGTATACTAGATGTAAAAAAAAGAATTTTTTATTTTTTATTTACTGAATAAAAAAGCGTTCAACGAATTTAAAAAAAATAAAATGGAACAATTTTTGATTATATTTTAAAGACTAAAGATTAGGTAGAAATAAAATCGCTTTGCTTTGTAAATATAATAATGTAATTATTCGAAATTATGTATCAAACTTACAAAAACCCTTGGGATCTTTTCAAATACCCTATAACCTTACAGGTCCTGTAAAATACTTCTGTATCTTCCAAAATTCTTTAAACCAGCATGCAAAGTTTTTGAATTCCCAAAAATGATTAAAACCTTCGAAAATCCCTTGAAATTGTTTAAATCTCTTGAAAATGCATTGGAATCTCTTAAAATACCCTAAACTAATTGAAAGGCTTTGAAATTCCTATAAACTATTTAAATGAATAAAAAAAGTTCTATGAATATTTTAAAGTTTCCTAAAATATTTCAAATCCTTTGATATCTTTTGAAATCCCTTGAAAGTTTTTAAAGCTCTTGAAACTGCCTGCGAATGTTTTACAATACCCTTAAATATTTCAAATCCTTCGATATCCCATTAAATTACTGGAATTCATTACAAATTTATTTGTACCTAATCTTTTAAAATAACCTAAAATATTTCAAATCCTTTTGAATCTTTCAAAATATTTTTAAGATCTTAAAAATGCCAAGAAATTTGAAAAAATACTTTAAAATATTTCAAATCCTTTCATTATTTCATTGACAATTGATCCTCAGGATCAATTAAATAAAAACTGTTAAGCAATAATAAAAATCCATCGAATTAAGTACAGGTGAGTGAAAGTGGAAGAATTTAAGTGAATTTCAAAATTTTTAAAGAATTCCAAAGAATTAAAAGAATGCAGGATAAATTGATAAGAATTTAGGTTGAATTCGAAAAAAATAAAATTTTAATCTCTTCAAATCTCGGAAATCCCAGGAAATACCTCGCCTCTTTTGAATGAATTCTTTAAAATCCTCTAAATTTACAGGTTTGTGCAACTTTCATGAGTGAAATAAATAGAAAAATATTTTTTAAATTACCAATAGCCTTAACTCTGTTTTCTTTTTCTAATCTTCTCTCTTCTTTTAAAAGTTTTGATGGTGGATTCAATTTTTGACCCTTACTTTTGGCCATTTCGCTGTTATTTTCTCCGAGTATCTTTGTTCATTGTCTCCGAGTATAATTAACAAAATAACCATTAAAACAAATTTCAGTTCTTAACCCTACTTCCCCGAGGAAAATGTGATTTCAACACCTAGACTACCAGGAAGGACCTTTGGAATAACATCCACCTCATTACTTTTCAATCATTGTAATATGAATTTTTCATTACTGAATAATAATTTGCATTATAACATTTAAATGAAAATTTAAACGACGTTCCAAACTTTTGTAACTTTGTAACTTTTACAATTAAAAAAGTATTTATTCACCAGTTTTCTCTTTTTAAAATAATGCAACCTTGTCCTTCTTTTCTATTTTTTCTATCACATTTCAAAAGTAGAAGAAAATTTAAACAATGAAGAATTCTCATAAGTATGAAGTTGCAAGCAATTAAAACAATATTCCCTGCGCATTATTTCAGTTCGCTAGCACGTACCACTTTTCAATCTGAAGTTAGCAAAGTAAAATAGAACGAACGATGACATCAAAACAAGACGATTTGATATTATAACAGAACGCTAAAAAAGTGATGCTCAATTAAAATAGAACCATAGTTTTTACAGTGTAGTTGAGAAAAGTTTTAGTTTCTTCTATTCGTGAAAAGCAGAAACTTTCTTCGAAATCCTTTAGAGAGCTTCTCACTGATTGAAATGGATCAGCTAGTGCAGGAGATATGGTGAAGGAAAAATGGTATGCTCGAAGAGAATAACGGAGATTTCGCAGCAGAAGAAGGGATCTAGTGACAATGTCGTTCATTCGAGTAGAGGAGAGTTTGATCACTTTTTACTCCTAGAGACCTAAGATCAAGATGATTTTCTTCGAATCTTCTTTGCGCCATTCCCTTATTACCTTTGATGACTTATAATTTCTGAAAACCATTCAATTATATATTAGTTTTGATATAAAATTGTTTCATGAAATTTCACAGAGGATTGTTATTTTTCCTTAAGAATACTAAAAAGATTATTTCTTTACATTCAGTTCCAACATTGTTCAATTGGTAAAAGACATAGTCATTGTAAAGGTTGTCTTCTTTATCTTAATGTATTGATATTTGTTTTGAAGCAAATAGCAAAATCGTATCATCGTCTACGTGAAATAACTAGATTGAACAGAGATTTTCTTTTCACCAATGTCATAGACATTATTCTTGCGATTTCAGTGAATATAGCAATGCAGTGAAGCTCGTTCACCCGCAATCAGAGTAGATTCTGAATAAGTCAATAGGAACTCCACTTGAGCTTTAAATTGCTCCGTATGCTTGATCAATAGAAACATCTTACTTCTACGTAAACTCCATCAGGTGGTCTGTCCTATTCTTCTGTTTTGCAGTTCTGCATTTTGTTTTCATCCTCACTTTAAAAAAAATCTGTTGGTTTTCAACGATTTTGTGAAACGAGCCGTGTGATTTTGAGGTAACACTGCCAAAGAAAGAGAATAAGTAGAAGGGCTGCAAATAGTGGAAAGGGCGTTGGATAACTGATTTTCCAGACGGTTTCAACTAGTTTGATTATTTATCCCTACTGGCGGCCAATGACGTGAAAAGATTACTCGAACTAGGTAACATGTTCATATGCGCACGAAATTCGTCAGACATCTAGAACGTGATTTGGACGCGTCGGTCGTCTGCCTACACAGCGCGATTTTGTCTTGCTTAATGACCCATAACGTTTGATTTGGCTGTGTTCACGCAGCACTTTTACCTCAGTCGTGCTAACGAGCAGTACATACTATGTATATATGTTTTCCAAATTATCTATAAATTTGAGAAGTTTTATCAGCAAAAAAATATAAATCTAAAAGCTCTTAGTTATCTCGAAAAACACGTTCGAACAGAAGCAACGAGACAATGGGTGCTAAAGCTCGTTTCTAAAAAAATTAAATGCATTTCAGGAAGCACACAAGGTCCAAATTTTAAATAGTTTCTTAGCAAAAGTTTAAAAAAAAATAAAAGTTGTAAAAATGTTATTTTAATAAATACTTCACATTCTTGCATTTAATATTAATGATTATTGATAATAATTATGTCTTCTTGTATTACTCCCACTCTTACGATCAATCGTAGTCCCAGGCCCTCTTATCTTACACCTACACTCTACACCACCTTTACTAATATTCCACCTTTTCACTCTTCCGAATTTCCACATCACACCTATTCATCCGTCCCGAACTCCCTCCTTATCTTCTTCTATCACTCCATCATATCATTAAGCCAAGCGAAGATAAATTATTTGTGAAGCGGGCAATAACCGTCCAAAAAGCAGGATTTTGTATACGAACTTACCAATTGCTTTTCTTTTTATACAAACGTTCATTTTGTCTTTTCACTCACACCTCTTCCTCATACACAAATTTCACCACTTGCCGTCCCTCTTTGCCCCTCCTTGATCCATCATATATACCCTCCTTCCTCAACAGCTCTCCATTATTTTAACAACTTCGATCTATCCTTAACCCCTCACCTATATACCCCTTCTCTATAGTATCTCCGTCCTTCGTTAGCCTCCTTTATATAAGCCCTTTGGACTTTACCAACAATTTGGCTGTTCAGAGGAGAATTGTTTACATTAGCATAAGTTAATTGTTCTCGATGAATGAAAATAAAACAAATTTAGCGTAACTTATTACAGCCAAATCCTCCAATGACCATTCCCAATATCCTTGAAGAGGTCTCTCTTTCCAAATATCACAACAGAAATTTTTTCCTTTTGACAGTGTCGTTTGAAATACCTTTCTGGAATACCGTGAACTCGACAAAAGATTAATTTCTTGCAAGGATGAGAAAAAGATAGATTCTTTGTAGACTTTTGGTTGTGTTAGGAGGATGCCCTCTTCTTTGTTTTCACGTGACGTGGTATATTACGTAAATTGACAAAAAACTGTTACAAGTCAATACTAGAAATACTATTATTCAAAATATTTTGATTATAATGCATGATGCGTTTAGTAAAGGTTAATGCGATTATGCGTGACAAAATTTTGCATCAGGATGCTTCAGAAATTCTCTTCAGCCTAAACCTTATATGTACTGTCCATAAAAATCGTATTGCGTATGCAATTCTAGTTATATATTCTTGTACAATCACAAATTTCGCGTTTGTGAAAACCAGACTACTTTGCGGCGAGTGTTATTGTCCACTTGTGACACACATACAAGTGCGTGGTTTCGATTGCGAGATTGGCTAGGACAGTGTAACGGATGCAAAGGGTACTTGGCATGAGCGATTAATCAGGACAAACAATTGGTAGCATTGTGCAACATAACATCTGGCCTTGCTAAGCCACTAAATGTCAGCTCGAAGCACTGACAAAAGCGCCACCCGTTACGTACGATAGGATAGAATAGTATTCCCATCCTACGAGGTGAAGGATTCTAGACAACAGGATCGAATATATGATTGAATACTAGTCTCGAAAAATTTGTAATTAGTTTCCCAACCTCCTCTCAGATCAGCAAGTCAGCAGGATCAGTAATCAGTGAAGGGTTGAATTCCTTCCTTCAAAAAATGTTTTCTCTCCAAATTATTTATCATACTAGAAAACGAACACGTGCGAAATTATATATTTTTATCTCCCTACATTTTTAAATAAAACAATACAATTTATACTAATTAATTCAAAATTTTTGTATTTCATAGTATCTATAAGCCATAATAATAGAAAAGTAAATCCAGTACCATATTTCTGATAATTGATGAAAATCGATATCTTAATATCAAAATAAACATAAAATATGTTTGTATAATATACGTAGACAATCAAACCATTAGATCTCTTTCAACAATAATGTTAATTTTAGACGGAAAAACCTAACATAACATAAAATTGTTCAAAATTGCAGACTGATTTTTGAAGTTCAATCATTTTTGTTTAAAATAGTCGATGTCCAGTGCAGACCGCAAACATGCCCTATTAGGTACATACTTTCGCTTAATCACCAGCTAACATCACTCCTCAAATCCTTAAGGGAAAACAATGAACTAAGTTCAATAACTATTTAATTAAATAATAAAATAATAATTGCTATTATTTAATTTGAAGATATTACAAAAATAAAGTTTAGTCCCATGCATTTGGTGCCATTGTCTTCCCCTCAGTACCCGACGAAGTGAAGTTAACTAGAGATTAGATATAAATGCCTAATTATTGTTCGAACAGTGCAAATGTCCATTGAAATCTAATGATTATGTATTGCCAAAATAAATTTTAGAAGGAAAACATTAACAAAGCATAATCACAAATTGTTCAATATTGTATATCCTCTTTCAAAAACTCGATTATTTCCTAAAATTGTTCACAAATTTGTTATCTTCCTTGAAATACAATTATTTGTTAGTGAAACTACCGTTTTCCGGTATGAAACGTCAAGGAAACCAAAAATTAAAATTGTACAAAAATTGTGAGTTTAATGACTAAATGATAATCTGAAATATCCTATGATTTTTTAAATGAAAAATACAAATTTTCGATGTAAAATAACAGCCTAACCTGAAGTTGTTTAAAACTGATGAACCTTCTTGGAAATATAATCTAATCCTTTCTGGATAATATTTTCCATTCCCGACGAAAAACAGTATCACAATCCAAAATTGTTCAAGCTTGTGAATGTAATTATTTGAAAAAAATTACTGGATTTAGATTTAATGATTTTTGTTTAAAAATACCAGTTTAAGGTGAAATACACCAACAAAACCGAAAGCTGTTGAAAAAATGTAAATACTATTTGAAATATAAATATTTTTCAATAAAAAAAATATTTATTGTCTTGAAGTTCTTGGTGTGAAAACGAACGTAACATTAATTTGGTAACAAATATGAATCCATAAAAGGCAATCATTTTTTTAAATTGTAAACGAAAATAAAAATAAAAATTGAATTTCCAGTAAAGAACGCTAAAACTGAAAAAAGTAAAGTTTAAAATAATTATTGATTCTTAAAATTTAATAATTTTTTATTAAAACTACGTATTTCAGATCTAAAACGTTAAAATAACTTAAAACTGTTGAAAATTGGGCATCTTTATCACGATGTTTCTTTAAAAATTCTAATTTCGGGCGAACAAAACTAAGACAACCTAACATTCTTAGAAATTTTAAGTTTTATTTAAAACATTCTCATTTTGTATTAGAATTATTATTTTTTTTAATTCGACCAAGAAGCACAAACATGAAACATGTATAATATTTGCAATAATCATTTCTTAGACAATTTAAAACTTTAAACTCAACATCGCAATAGTATTTAAAGAGAACAACTTTTTCTCAATTACTATGAGGTTTTCTATGATTTTTCAAATTTGATTTTCAAAATTTCAAATATGAGATATAAAACATCTTCAAGTAATATAAAGCGAATCAGATTATCAAAAGCAATGATTTCGAGATTTTCGAGACATATCGTTACACCACATTTTTGACAGGCTTATGAGGCTCACCAAAAATATTTACTCTGGAAGAAATTCCGCCAAGTAAAAAGTTATCATTGCAATTAACATACATTGTGAAATCAAAGTTTTCCGAGTGCACTCCACGCTCCCTTATACAACATTCTCCTATACGACCGCTCCGTTATACGACCTCTCGCCGCTCCCTTATAGGACGTGACGGTCGTTCTCCACCATCCCCACTCTTCCGCTCAAAGCTTGCGCGGGAATTCAACGCGCATGCGCGCGACCACGTGAGATTGTTGGGAGTTTAAGTGGAAGGGGATAGACGGGTCCCCCTCGCGCCGTCGTACAAGGGAAACTTCTCGGTCCCAAGCTCGTCGTATAAGGGAGCGCGGAGTGTAATTCTAAAAATATCGAAATTTGTTAATTATTTCAGATTGGTAAAATTACAGATATTTTTAGAATTTGTTCAGAGGGAAAAAATAAAAACTTGGCGAGATGAATATTATTTAAAAAAAGACAATCTCGCCAAGTTTGATTTTATATCCCTTTTAAATCTAAACCATGCCCAGGAAACAAGGAAACCATGCTCTTTGCAAAATAAAGTAACTCCTGTAAAAAAAGGGTTCCTTATTACGTGAATACGTGAAGATGTTGACGCAAATTAATATATAATAAAAGCATAATTTGCAATCTATAAAATCATCTTCTCCTGCATTAATTGTGGTGATTAATTTGAGTGAAAAATGAACGAAGGTGATCATTATCTCAATCAGTATTGTTTTATATGATGTACTAAAGTACAAACCAGATTTCAGGAAAAGGAGCTTCACTTTATTACAGGATTTAATTTTAAGAACATGAATCAAATAACCGTGGAGAACAGATTTGAATAAGGCTAGCCAAAATAAAGTTATGAGAAATTTTGAGGTTCAGCATTATGTATGGAAATACAATTTCCTTTAATCTATACGCAGTCTGCCCAAGGGAAGAAGGTAGCGAGCAATCTACCATAAGTATTTGAGCTGACCAAGCGACAAAACATGCTAGGATTCAAGAAAGAACGAGACCAAAGATTTAAAATACCGTAAGGGAAGCAGCTTCGTAGGATCTCAGAATTGATTGAAAATAAAAGATATCTTGTGGTCGAACTTAACAAAAGAAAAGCATTTTTGAAACAAAACAGAATAGAATTTATTCCTGTGGAATGATGGTATTTTGCTCCCCCTTTACCAAAACTCGATCCTCAGTTTCGATCCTCCTCTAGTTACGTATCCTTTCTCAGTACTCTATACTTATTTTTAGCCTAAATGAAGTCTCAGACCATATCAGCTGCAGTTAAAAGTAATAAGTAAATCCCTTTTGCTTTTTGATAGAAAAAATACATTAACCAAACAATAAAAGAATGAATAATATCGTGCATTTATATGATATTTGTCGCATGCTTTCACAGATAACGATCCCCGTTTATTACAGGAAGACATGAACACAAATGCAATTTAGATGTGGCAAGATTTAATTTTTTAAATTAAGTCAGTAGTTCTATGTCATTTTCAATATCTGGTTAAACTCGAAATAATATCGATACTTTGAAATATAACACAAGCATGAATATATTTGGCTAAATTTATAAATTTTCTCATATACCTCTAATGTTAATGACGATAATAATATACAATTCAAATAACAAAATTTTATCAACATTATATTATATAGAGCGTGAGAATATTTCGAATATACAAACCTATGATAAAAAAATCGTTATAAATTATTAAATTATAATTTAGAAATCTTAAAAAAGTTGATTAACTTTCTCTATTAATATAAATACGACGAATTTAATTCTGCGTAATGTAAATTTTATCGGCCAAATGAGCCATACAATCTTCATATTAGATCCCAATTTTTTTAATCTGGGAAGGCAAAGCTGCAAATTCATCATCCGGATTTATTTTTCGATCCAACATCTCTTTTCCACCCTCCGAAATGAAACGACATTCAAGCACGCGTAGAGAGATGAGTGATGAACGAGCTGGCTCCGTAACCAATTAAATTCTGATGCATCCACAAATATGTGCAACTTGTTTATTTGACTGTGGCAAAAGCAAATTGCAAACAACTCTTTCTTGGATTTTGATCAAAAATAGTTTAAACTTCAAACTGAAAATTCAATCGTTTTTAATTAACAAAGAATTTGTAATTATCATTTTTAATTATGATTTTCATCATCAGAAAATCAGTGTCGAAATAAATAATTTTTGAATATTGAAAGGATTAATGAAAAAAATAGAGAAACTAAAAACGACTGATCTATTTACTTATTTAGCGCAGGACTTCGAATAATTTGAGGGGATTTCACAGGATTTCACAGATTTCAAGAAATGTTTCAGGATTCTAATAGACTGAGATAATCGAGTCGAAGCGGTGGCGTTCTCTTAAGGTTAATGGCTTAATGGTAAAAAAATAATAATTGAGAAGTTGTAGGCTCCGGAAGCTACAATCATGGTTTCTTAAAGCAATCAATCCCGACGTAACTGGAACGTGTACGTCATCCACTTCTTCGTCTTATGTCGTAGAAGGTAAGCAAGAGCGTGAAATTTACGCGACATAACATCGTGCATCGTTTATATATCGTAGGTGATAAGCGAATTGAGTGCCATTTCTCCAAATTACTAAAGCGTTTTAGGTCTTTAGAACAATCATAAATTTAGGCACAGAAGTAGTCTTTTTCTTTTATTATAATTAATTTATATTTTAAATTTAAAATAAATTAAACTGGTATAATTAAAAGATTTTTTTAAAGCGATTTGTAATTGCTAGACAATAAATAAAATTTGTTGAATAAACAAGTTTTAATTAATCTTTTCAGGTAATTTTACAAGCAAAAATCTTTTCATATTGAAAGTATACTTTGCTACAAGATGTGTCCTTTTGTCTGTATATCGGTGCTTTATTTTGAATTGACAATACCTTGTTTACACGCAATATTGAATGTGACATTAGAAATACGTTATGAATGACGTACCAACATCTTTTAAATGATACTAGTTTAATGAATTTTAATTTTAAATTTTTAATTAATTATAAAACAGAGTAAGGAGTAATTCTATGCTTGAATTAATTTTTTTAATACCTAAAACGCTTTAGAAATTTAGAGAAATTACCTGAAAGTGTTGTAAATTCCTGAAAAATCCGGGGATTTACAGAAAAGGTAATACCTGCGGGGCAATTTTTGCACTTTGACTCCCAGTTTTTCGAAATTCACACCATTTACTGGTTCTCGAATTATCTTAAAAAATTTTGAAGCGTGTTCCAGACGAAAAGCATTTTCCTAAAACATGGAGAGAGAGAGTAATTTGAGAATCAAGCATTGGCCAAAAACGGAAAATAGGTGTGTCTTTCTCATATGCTATCTTGCCCCTATTGTTTGTAATTCGATTTTCATAAGTAATTGCACAATTTTAAACCTTAGTGTAGAAACACTGGAAATTAAGGCGCCTTATCAGCATTATAAAACGGGATGTCAGTTTCCGGCCGTACGGTTGAATATTTCGGTCTGATATTTTGCATACCTCATCTAAATATTGGTCTGTTTTGCCGGCTAGATTCGGTTTTTTGAAAAAATGTTTATATTTTACGTTATAAACAAAAAGAAAAGAACAATGGAAAAAAATGCAGTGCCTCTCAGTACTAGCTGAGCGTGTATTTTCGAGACTGGGCCGGTCACCCTCTTCAATTTTTAGTGCCAGACTCCCCGGAGTGCGAGTGGAGAGTCCAGAGCGCATTGAATTACCCAAAACGAATCAACCCTTTCATTGTTATGAGATGCAGGCCGGTTCAAAAAACTAAAATTATTAAAGCATCGCGTGGTTCAGTTTTAATTAGCAGAAATAGTTTATTCATATAATTTGAAGAAAGTGCAAAAAAGATTCATGAAAATCGGTCAATATTTGCAGTAATAATAGAAATGTTGAAGTGTACGCGATAGCATGCACTGCGGGAGGAAGCGCATTTTTTTCATTCAAAACAGTCTACAGCCTCCAATTTTTCCCAAATCTTCAAGTATTTTTGTTTTAAATTGAAGTGTGCTAAATTATCAAGAGCACCTTGGTCAGAGATTGTTGCATTTTCATTTATTTCTTTATTATATGTTTACTCGAAGTGTGAGAAAATCGAGAGTCGAATGTTTGTGAGAGAGATTTACAGTAACTGCTTCTATGTAAAATGCACAATAAACAGTTGTTATTATTTAATTTTACATATAACGATCCGTGGGTACTTAACAATATTGTAATTTTTATTGAAACAAGTTTGTTCTTCTCTCCAAATAGTTTCAATTATCGTGAGAGTGATGGTCAGTTACAATTT
>CAKNWT010276532.1:0-10009 GCA_932066315.1 Andricus coriarius | reverse complement strand
TTCCTTCTCAGATTTTATGAAGCTGTCGCAAAACTCTGTGAAGCGGATGATATTACCAGTATCTTCTTTTAACTCCAGTGTTTTCGGGATCTTGTACACCTCTCTCCTAAAAGTTTCTACCTCCTTGGGCTTTGATGGATTTTTGACAGAAACAGGGAGATCGCTGAAGAGACGCTACAGGTCAGCGAGAAACTGTTCATTTTCTCTGATCCATCTCACCCTTTTCTGTATTATGCTTCTTGCGTCAGATAACACCCGCATTTTGTCAACAATATGCTGCTTGATTGTCAGAAGTCTACCAGATGTTATGAAGTCAACCACACACTGAAAAGGGAACGCATTCTTTCTTAACCATCCAATCTTCTTTCTCAGTTGATGTAAGTGTCTTTTAGTCTTTTGATCCATCGTCGATTTAAGCCTTCGATTTGAATCAGCCGAAGCTATTGCAGCACCATGAACTTAAAAATTGATGGTCCAGAGGTCGGACTCCTCTGAGATATACTCAAGAAGCGAGGCATCCATTTTAGCCAGATCTTGGGGTTTAGGAGGAACGTGGATGTCAATGTTCCTCCTTGTCCTGAAATCACGATCATCTCTCAGAAGGTGCCTGCTTTCCGCGGTTGGTCTTAATGTTGCTTCCTCGTCTGCGGCTTGATCGTACAGTGGTTGGGGAAGCGCTCCGCGTACATATAAATTTTTCCCGAGGGAGGCGGTTCGATTTCACAGAGACTGATGCGAAACCTACTGAAGGTCTAGGTGTTTCTGGCACCGCAGAGTGTGCATATGCGCCATAAAGCCTCCGGGAACAGGGATCATGCTGGCATCGTAGCAGTCTAGCAAAAATCCTTGAGTTGATTCGTCCACTCAATGTGGGCGTTTTGCTGGTTCGTCGTCGTATTTTCATCTGAATTATTTTCAGCACCCCGAACTCTAGGATGATTAGCATTGTTTGCTGAGTCATTGTCGGGTGCTCTGTGCATTCGTTCTTTTTGAACCGCATATACAACTTTTTGGTGGTTTGGTGGTTTCATTGTTGTTCCCTTGAGCAGCTAGGGAAAGGGTTCATCCGTCCTTGTAGAGCACCGCATGCAAGGATAAGGCTACATACGCTAAGAGGTCGCCCAGTATCCCAGAGTCACCGTTTAAGACATCTCAACCAGGTACCATTCAGCTTTCGGCACGGTTCTTACACCCCCGCTTAGGAGTTGTTTCTTCGGGACCATCCCTGGACAATTATCCGCGACTGCTTATCAACTAACCATATTTAGCAGAAACCCTTGGTACATGGACCCTCTATCCGCAACCTGAGGACGCGTTCGGTGGTTTTATCATAGGCCCTTCGGTTCGATTCCGAAAGAATAGAAACCAAATATTAGATATATACTTGAATTTATTTTTTGCTAAATGATGCAAGAATTCTTGATGCACCAAATTCTTCATTAATCGTTCCTTCTTTCAAACTATTTTTGTATAGGACAGTTTATTAAATTTACTCAATAATTAGTAGCATAATTAATTTCCGACTTCTACTTGTTTCCAGAATTAGCTCATCCACATGGTGACGCCGCAGTTCACCCTGAACCGGTTGCAGAATATGATTTAACTCATAATGTTCAGCGGTACGAAGATAACTATGAGATTTTGTTTCAAGATTTACCAATCAATATCGTATTTCCAGTAGAAGTAGAGAACGGCTGCATCATTGGATTTGTCCATGATGGACGTCTGTATCCATTTATAGGTCATGATGCGGGTGGTGTCTATGGTTGGACGAAAATACGCATAGATGGTATGGTGAATCAGCAAATATTGCCTGCGGATTCTTTTGTGAATCAATTCTTCTACCACTACCCGCGACCAAGCGCAAAAATTCATTTTGCCATCCGACATTAATCTCGTTTATAAATGAATAGCATTGCTGAATACAAGATTTCTTTTTAATCAAATAAAGTGTGACTTGAGGATAATTTTTTTCTTAAACCTTTCAATATCAAATGAAAAAAAGAAAACGTGGATCCATTTGTGACGTGACGTTATTTGAAATGGATAGGGATTGGCCTTGCGTCTCTTGGTCCAGGTCTCCCTTGATTTACTATAATTTATATTACATATTTTGATGATATACTTTGAAGAAAAATAAAGATTACTGAAACAAAAATTTTAGAACATGTTCCTTTAGTTCTCGAATTCCACGTGGCACTTTTTAACAGTTGCGAATCAAGGCTTATTGTTGATAAATGTAGGACCCGGCATAACTTCTTTTTAACATCAAGCTGTTGTTTGGAAGGAATTATTTATCAAAATTATCACCCAATATAAATAGATTGAATGCATTTTTGGATTAAACAAATTTTTACATATTATTATTTATAACTCTTAATCGTTATAACTTAAAAAAGAACGCTATTAAAATATATTTCAGAAAGTGATAAGAAGAAATAAAACAATTTCCTTCAAATATGAGGCTTGTAAAGCTAATAATTTGAGTAAAAATAAAATCTTTGGGCATAAATATTAAAATATCTCTCTTATACAAATAAGCACATTAACCTTACAATCTTTTTTCTCTATTTGTATTATTTATCACTCGTACAAACAAATGATTATCGTTGTCTTGTGCTTTGTTAAAATATTTTCTAGAATAAGAACACTGCGAAAAAATTAAAAATAATATTTCATTAGTTTTTTAAATCCACGTAATAATCTTTGAATAAATTATTGAATTTGGCTGAATACATCGCGGCATCATTCGCCGTCACTTAAGCTAGCCTATAATTGAAATGAATTCATTTAAATTGACCCTAAATATAGTTTAATTTTTAGGAATTGGGTGGAATTATTCGATTTTAAGTTTTCTTTTTTTATATACTGAAGTCACTAAAGTCCAAAGAGGTCTGCTTTAATTTGTTATTTCATTTTTAAAATACCAAAAACCCATAATTTTCCATATTTGTACTACCTAATTTGCTCCATCTATTGAAAATGATATTATCATTAATTTACAAAGATGCAAAGATAAAATGATATCATGCTTTATACAAAAAAATATTGATCTTTCCATTTCGTAATAAGACATTTTGGTTCCTCTAACTTGTACACATATAATGTCATAAATCTGAAGATAATGGAAGAACGAAATAAAAATAATTCAGAATGAAGAATGAGATAGCGACTAGCAAGGATACCCCAATTAGAACATTTTGAAGAATATTCATCAGTTACAGTATTATCAAAGTTTTTTAAAAGGGGATCCACATTATTTCAAGGATAATATATAGTCCTGACCTGGCTCCCTGTGATTTCTGTTTATCAAATTAAAGTATCCTCTAAAACAGCTTATTATTTTGAAAGATGATTTTGAGAAGTGCTTCCTAAAGTGTGAGGATCGCTGAAGGAAAGATGTTGCTTCTAAAGGGCAGTAGTGGGCTTGCATCTATTACAAAATTCATATGTGGAAAAGAATTTTTGAATGAAAATTGTATTAAGAATTCTTAAGCTTCTGAATTGTAAGCGATTCTAGGATAAGATGAAATCTGCAGTATTGTTATTACTTCATTTTGACATGACATCAAGGCCGCAAGATCAAAAACGTATATGTATATTACATCCCCCCCCCGGCTACGACCCTGAATGAAATACAAATAATTTTTAACGACGAATGAGATAACGATTAGAATATCTTTACATTTTTTGAAGAATATTCATTAGTTACACAATTATAACAATTCTTCACAAGTGTGTCTATATTGTTGCAACAAAATGAGGACCGTAATCTGTACTATATGTTTTATCTCGGTATTTTTTCCTGATCATATTGGTAAATATAATAACATTTATATAAGAAGAGGTGTTAATAAGCAAATTATGCTTTGTCCCGCTTTACTCCGTAGTTACTATGCTTTTTCTGAAGCTTTCTTTTAGGAAAATAAGCGAAATATGTAAATGTGGTGAATTTGAAAACAAGAGACGAGTAATATTATTTTACTTATATCTTAAGAATATAGTTTATGAAACACTTGTGAAGTATTACAAAATTAGAAGAGAATTCATGAAGCCGTAGAGCGTAACAGTTGATCCATATTATATTTGTATATACATTTGGATTTATATTGTTTTAAATGATGGGAGAATTCTTGGTGCTCTAAATTTTCTATAAATCTTTTATTCTGTCAAACTATTTTTGCATTATATGATTTATTAATTATAATCAATAATTAATAGAATATTTAATTTCCAGCTGATACTTTCTTTTTTCAGAATCAGCGTTTCCACATAAACCATCCGCAATTCACCCTGAACGGGTTGCAGAATTTGAATTAACTTATAATGTTCAGGAGTACGAAGATAGGCGCCAGCTTCGGCCTCAATTATTACCAATCGATATCGAATTTCCAGTAGAAGTAGAGAATGGATACATCATTGGATATGTCCATGATGGATGTGTGTATCCATTCATAGGTAATACAACGGATGGTGAATATGGTTGGATTAAAATACGCATAGATGGCTTAGTCAATGAACCAGTATTGCCTGAGGATTCTTTTAGGCATCAATTCTTCTACCACTTCCCGCGAGACACCGAAAACATTCATTTTGCTATCCGTCATTAACGTCATTTATGAATCAATGACGTCACAGTTTACAATATAATATTACCAAGAAAATTTTTTACTTTAAATTGAGATGTTTAGATAATTATATTTCAATTATATACTTCAGAGAAAAATAAAGAATACTGTGAGAAAAAAATGTGAAACGTGTGCCTTTAGTTCTCGAATTCCACGTAGCATTTTCGACAGTTTCGAATCAAGGCAAATTATGATGGAATGTGATAACAATATTTGGAGAGTTATGTTTCTCGTTATCTTATATTTTGTTAAAACATTTTCCAGGGTAATAAAAATACTGGGAAAAGCTTGGAAATAATATTTCATTCGTTTTTTTAATCCACGTGATAATTCCTCGGTAAATAATTGAATTTAGCTGGATCTATTGTGAAAGAAAGTGAGATGAATTTAACTTAATTTATATTGGATTTATGTTAATTTATCCTTAACTCAATTGAATACGCATGTAGGATACCTCTCTGACCTTGAAAAGCAGTAAATATCAATTCATTTTAATAAAAAATATTATGCTGAAATCTAAAACGAATTATTCACTATAAGTTTAAAATTGAATTCAAATTCAAATTGCTTCCCAATAGTTCAAAATTGGTGGCGCTGTCGTAGATACCCAGCAGGCATATTGACTTAGAATCAATTGACCTTTCCTAAAATTAATCTTAAATTCAATTGAATTCCCTTGATTTGACCTTGTATTCAACATCAACAAAATTCACCAATGATTTAGTACAGTTTACTTCAATTGACCTTGAATTTTGTGGATTGAAAATTAATTGACCGTGAAATACGTTGCATTCACGTTAATGGAACTATAATTAAAATGGAATCATTTGAACTGAAGACACTTTGGTGCCTCTAAATTGTACATATGGCTTCAAATTCTAATTTTAATTTTTTTTTTAATTTTTCAAATGCTATAACTCTGAAATTTTCTTTTTATCGTAAAAATTCGAATAGATAAATTGTTCAACTTTCCAAGTAGTGCGAATAGAAGTACAAAAATCAGTATAGAAATCCTTCGTATATTTAAAAAAGTCATGCTAATATTAATTTAAAAGTAGAACTGAATTTAAAGTTACTTATTAAGGAACAATTAACATTTGCATATTTTTGATATTTCTGAGAAACTTTTGCACATATTTTTCAATTGTTCAAAATTGATTGAAGATCAAAACAAAGTAGGCGTTACAAATTTCTATGACTCAAAAACCCTATAAAAAATTAATTTTATGCAAGTCGGATAATTTTTGTTGAAAATGGTGGAATTATTATTGGCTGAGAAATTATGTATGGATTTGAGAGCATAGCCTGCCCAAACAAAAGTAAAAAAAAGTTTCAATATATTTCCGATACTTATAATTGTCAATTAAAAAACAAATTTTACGTTATTCAACACTCATCTCCTTTTCGGATGCCGTAAGGACGTAACCCATAATTTTTTGAAATAGAGAAAATTGGGTCCAAAAATCGTACAAATTCTAATGCACATCCTGGCGAAATATTTGTTATTGTAACTTTTTGTATCGATTCAGCAACTCGTCAGTGACAAGAAAGATAATTTTTACTATTTTATAAAATTTTAAATTACATCTCCATATTCTAGGAACCTAATTAAATTTTATTAAATTTTTCGCCAAGAATTCATATTCCAATAAAAATTGTGACATTGTTTTTAACGAACTTAGTAATCAGTTTTTTTTCTTCCAACTTGCTTATGAAATACAAATACAGACTGCACATATAAAATATAATCTTCGAAGAACAATCTTAAGGGCTATGCAATTTGTAAGATAACAAGTTTTTACTCTAACCAATCACGGGAATACACATCAGTTACTGTGTTAACTACAGTTGTCCCCCTGATACGAAAAGATGAGGATCGTTTATACATTGATCTTATACTTGGGGGTGAATTTTATTGGTAAGTATAATGTAATATATCATTTTGAATATATTTGTAAGCTTCCACAAATAAAAATTCACCCAATTCAATCCGCCTTCTATCCCAATTACTATTTCTATCCAAACTTCACCATTCTGTGTTTGTCCAGAATAAGTACGAATTGAATCTGAAATTATTTAGACAAATGTGAAACTCTGAATGTCGACGTGCACAGTTGGGAATGTTCCATCTGTACACGTGCACATATGGTACAGTCCAAAATCTCCACGTCGAAATTTAGAGGTGCACATATGGTACCTTCCCACCTGTGCGCATGCGCAGATAGTACAATCCCAACTGTGCACGATGCGATTCAAACGTTCACAGATGGTGCCCTCCCAAATGTGCACGTGCAGAGATGGTGCAAAATTTTAATTTAGTGCGAATTAAGTGCCGAATCGCTAGCAATACCCACGAAACGATTTTCATTCACTTATTGGTTTATAACAAATTCAGCACATTTTCAAACATTTTGTTGAAGATGCAACTTTTTGGTTGAAGATTAATTTTCTTGTTGAAAATTCCACTATTTGGTAGAAAATTCTTCTCTCTTGATTGAAGACTTTAGTTAATTTTGGTCTCTTTTGCTTTAAAGCTCAACTATTTGATTATACATGCAATGGTTGGGTTAACAATTAATTGTGTTGAACTTTCAACAAAATATTATAAAATTTCAACCAAAATTAGATGAACTCACACTTTCTTTTTTTCAGAATCAGCTAATGCAAAAAAAGAGTCAGCAGTTCACGATGAGCCCGTTGTAGTGTTTGATTTAACTAGTATTGTTAGAGAGTACGAATCTAACGAATTTGCTCTTCGTTTGTTACCAACCAATACCGCATTTCGAGTAGAAGTACTGAATGATCACATCATTGGATATGTTGATAATGACGGATTTTTGTTCCCATTCGCATATCAAAAAGACGATAGGCATCATACCTTTGGTTGGCTTAAAATATATATATACTCCGATGGCAGCTTGCATAAAGAAGATGTTGTTACGCAGGGTTGTCGTCTCGGATTAGGACGGGATGAATTTAGGCTTTATTACTTCAACTGCAATTCGCGACCATTTGGAACAATAAAACATGCCATCATACGTTCGCCTGTTCAATAAATGGATGACTTCATGGCTTAAATTGTAACATCATGCTCAGGAGTATGTTTTTCTGCAGTTTTCCACTTCTCTGACCAAATGTTCAGGCGAATGCGAGCGCTTCTAATAAAAAAACCGGCTGCAGACGGTAAGGGAGTTTAGAAATTAAAAAACCACAGGAGTAAGTACGTTTGGCTTTGCTTAGAGGCTTATTATGTGAGCTGAAGAGTTTAATGTCTGACGGTCTCCTGTAGGAGGGGGATTTTAATTATGTAAAAATTTTTGAATGAAAATAAAGAATACTGTGAGAATTGTAAAAAATGTGTTTTCTGTCCTCCAAGTCCACGTGGTACATTTTAACAGTTGCGAAAGAACGTCTGATTGCTGATAAACCTTGGACAAATTTTTCGTTGCATTAAACTCTTGTTTGGAAGAAATTATTTGTTAAGCTTATCACTTAAGATAAAAATAGGATGGGAAACGTTTTGAGTTTTTTCTGAAAATGTATTTATTATTACAGACTGATTCGTTAGGAATAAATATATTGATCATTAATAAAGCTTTAAAAAAAGTTTAATTCCCTTTAATTGAGTAAAATTGACTAGATCTTAAAGAATTCACGTGTATTCAAAAAATTTGAGCCAGTGCTAAAAAGTCAAAATAATTCCAAAGATCTTTTCAATAAAATTAAATTAAATTTATAAGAATTCGAGAAAATTTAAGACGCTGATCAAAATCATAAGGTTTTGGAAGAATTTATTTGCAACAACATTTTTAATTAAAATCTTTTCATCGAATTGAGTATTACAGAGAAAACAAAATTCATGGCAAATTCAAAAGAATTTAACATAATTGAAGAAAAATTTGTAAAAAAAATAGAATTAAATCAAGTTTTAGAAAATTTGGAGAAACTTAAGAGAAATTAGCAGAATTCGATGAAATTCATTAACATTCGAGGAGAATTAAAAAATAATAAAGTGAATTTCAAATAATTTTTTTTTTTTAATTATCTTAAATATTCCATAGATTACAGTAGGATTATCATCAATTATCATAAACCATAAGAATTCAAAGTAGAGTGAAAAGTCTCAAGGTTGAATTTTAAACATTCAAGACCCAAAATAAGATTCAACAAATTAATTGTAATCCAAGAACATTTTAAAGAATTAGGGGTGGGATAAAAATAATTCAAAATAGCTTTAAAAAATTCAATAAAATAGAGAAATCATTAGATTCTCAGCTTTAATTTACTGAAAAAGTGACTCTGTTGACTTAACATAAAAAGTGACTAAGAGTGACTTTAGTGACTGTATGGTAGCCCATTCTTCATTATTTTTTTCTTCTTGAATTTAGTGGAATAAATATTAATTGACCTTGAAATATTCTGCGGTCACCTTTAATTGACTTATTATTAGAATAAATTCATTTGCGTTGACCTTCAATATATTTTAATTTTCAGAAATTAGGTAGAATTGACTGAACGCACTTAAGAAAAAGTGTGCTTTCCCGAATTAATCTCACGAAGTAAATGATTTGAATTTACTTAAATTTATCTGGATCGACCCAGAATCCGATTCCAATTTCTTAAAATTTGTTACTTTATTTAACATAAGTCTAATTAAATTACACTTGAATCCGCTTTTCTTTTATTTAAATCACTTGAATTATTCGAATAATCTTTAAAATGATCGAACTTACTTTGAAATCCCTGAATATCATTTTTAAATTATTAAAATAATTAAAAATTCATTGATACCCTTACAGATGTGTACTTGAAATCCTATAAAACCCATAAAATTAAAAGAAAATCAGTATTAAAATCCTTTAAAAGATTTTGAAATAATTGCACTATCTGCTTCAATTTCATATTTCAGATGAAAAATACCAAAAAGGCATCATTTTTCATATTTCGGCTAGTGCAAAAATCATTAGGTCTATCGTCATCATTGTTTGCATGAAAATATGAAATTCAAGGAAAGTTAAACAAAAATTAACGTGAATTGCAAATAACTGAAAAAATATAATCCAAAATATTCTATTAATATTAGTAGAATGGGAGTGAATTTAGAAGAATTAAATGAAATTCAAGAGAATTCGATGGAAGTCATACGAGATCAAGATAAATTAAAAATGCATTAGGTGAATAGAAAAAAAATGCATTATTAAAATCCAAAAAATTGCATTGAATTCAGATAAATAGGAGGGAATAGAATTAGCAACTAAGAATCTGATAAAATGGATAAGAATTAAAAATGGATTTTACAGGCTTCACGTTAAATACAAAAAAATTAAAAAAAAAAAAGAGATCCATTGAGTTCATTGGATTTTAAGCGAATTTCTAAGAAA
>CAKNWT010276479.1:0-12201 GCA_932066315.1 Andricus coriarius | reverse complement strand
ATAGCCCTCTAAGGAACAGGATATTACAAGGTCATTACAAATTCGTGCAAGCACTGATCGGCAGTATACTTGATTAATCTTATAATTTAATCTATAAACTAATTAAAATAAATAAATAAGCAGAGTCTACCTCAGAGTAAGTATCTTATGGTATCTTATGGTATCATTTTTTCATGTCCTGTTTTTGAATATAATAATTTCATGCTGTTATTTTCAGTGTCAAACAAATTAATCTGGGTTCCCACCAGTCGTATCATTTTAGTACCACTCTAGACTGTTTCTTATGAGTCTTATTGTAATACCTGAATCTAGCCCTGAAATAATACTTTGTTTTTACAGTGTACGGTTATGGCAGATGGAAATCCACAACTTGTTTCTTATATTTCGATTTGCTGCCTGGACAGTTGGGGTGATCGTCACCTACCATTTGGAAGGGAAGGGGAGAATTTACCTGAGAGGCTAGGAATGAATTCTGGCGAGAAATTGTAAGTGGAAGGGTTTTTGGATCGCGTGTCCACTTTGAGAATTGTCTACGTTGAGGCCGGTCCGTATGAGGGGGTGTCTTGGTTGAATGTCCACATCGAGGTTTGTCTACATCGAAGACCCGTCCATGTGAGGGGGCGTCTTGGTTCATGTCTACGTTGAGGTTAGTCTGGATCCAAGCCCGTCAACGTTAAGGTCTGTCTACATTCTATCCTATCTTCTTCTGGGTTTGTTCATGTTATAACTTGACTAGATTATAAGCTGTCTAGGTTAATACCTATCTAAATTAAACTGACTCATTGAGGTATGCCTACATAGACCTAATTCAAATGAGCAATTAATTTACGGTATTTCAGAAACAAAAGATAAACCAAAGTAAAAAAGAACCCGATTCCCGACTTGACAGCTTTCTGTTATTTTGGAAGGTACAAGTCAAAAGACGTATACCTCCAGATGCGTGGAGATCGACCTCTCAAGTGTGGGAGGGTTCGTGGTCCAAGCTTCCGTAGCCTATATCTGTTCTAATCAATACAGAAAAATTTAAAAATATTTTACTTCCTCGTTAAATTTCTAGGATGCGACTCAGCCTCCGGGTGTCGAATGTGGTGGGATGAGGTGGGGAGGGGGGAGTTTCAGAGCAGGGGTTAGGTGTGAGCGGAACCGAGCCAGTACCTTACCGAAAGCGGTCAGTAGCGAGTGTAAGTTTTGAGAAACGAATGTGTGAGGTGATTGGTGAGGTTGTATAATTGTTTAGTTCCAGGGCTGATTTGTGTTGAGAAGATTGATTCTATTGAGAAGGCTGCGGGCCATCAAGAGTCCAATTCAAGGACGCTCTGGGATGAAAGCATGCTCTCACGTGAATAGGGGTTCACGTCAATAAGCGCTCGTAGCTCATCAAAACGAAAAAGAAAGTTGGAGCTTCAGGCCGCAGAGGAACGGATCACGATTAGACGAAGAACGGCACAAGAGTTGGAAAAACTCGATTTGGAATTGGTTAACAGCCGTTTAGCTAGTCAACTGGCCGCGCTTGAAGTAGAGGAATGCTATAATACCCGTTCAAAAACTGTAGGCACAATTAACAATGAGGATAACGTTCGACGTTTGATTCGTACTTCCAGCACGCTGTCATCTTACCCCTACGGAGGAGAAGCGACACACTCTGTTCGCACTCATGGAGACTCACAGTTGAATCCCGAGAATGAAATGGAACAGAATTCCAGGAATTCTCAAAGTTATGAACGAGCTATTAGGACGTCGTTAGCAAATATAAGAGCTGCGACTACTCACGATAACAGTGAACAATTAATTAATCGAGCTATGGCCGTAAAGGGACTTCCAACTTTCAGCGGGAACGTTCTCGAATGACCCTGTTTCAAGCGAGCTTTCCAGCATTCGTCAACAAAAGGTACATTTTCAGAAAAGGAAAACCTAATGCGTTTATACGAAAGCTTGAAGGGAGATGCTAAAGAATCTGTAACTTTGTTGATGATCACTGCTAGGAGCGCTAAAGAGGTTATGGACATCTTACAGCTGCGCTTTGAAAATCCTGCAATAGTGGCTAACAGTATGGTACAAGAAATAAAACAAATGCCACGATTGGAAGCTGGAGGCTCCAACTCAATTAATTTGACCACGAAAGTGAGAAATTTCGTGGCCGCTATCGAGGTCGCAGGTCATATTGGATATCTGCATAGTCCCGATTTCCTAAAAGAATTTGTTGGAAAAATTCATCCCGTCAAGGTACAAAGTTATAACAGATACGCGTACTCCGATGGAAAAACGAATGAACCGGGATTAACTTGTCTGTCTAGCTTCTTATTTTTCGAAGCGGAGTTGGCTTCTAGAGCGGAAACTATTGGTGAACCATTTCGGGGAACTAACCGTGACCGAGGCAATCGCCACGATAGTTCTCACCGGAACCAAAATAAGCGGCCTAAATGGGACTCGTCAGTAAATCGAGGCATTATTGCAGCTGCAACTGACTCAAGTGCAAACATTGATTACGACCTTGACTCCCCACACAGCCACCAATGCGGATACTGCGATGATCCTCAGCACGCCGTGACTGAATGCAAATCACCCGGTGAACTTCCGAACAGAGAGAAATGAAAGTGGGTGAGTGAGAAGCGAGTATGTTTCAGGCTGTTAAGGAGATTCATCAGCGTTATAAAATGGATTTCCAGTTTCCGGCTGCATGGTTGAATAATTTTGTCTGATATTTTGCATACCTCATCTAAATATTGGTCTCTTTTGTTGTGAAGTCTCGGTTTTTTGAAAAAATGTTTATATTTGACGTTATAAACAAAAATAAAAGAACAATAGAAAAAAATGCAGTAATGCTCAGTACTAGCATTTTTTTCGTTCAAAAGGTCTACAAAGATTATTGCATTTTTATTTATTTATTAATTATATGTTTACTTAAAATGTGAGAAAATCAAGATTTTTCACAAAATCATTATTTACTCTCCATTAGTGGTTTGCATCTGATGAAAATCATCTTAAATCGGCGCAGGAGTACCCGCAGAATGCAAAATAATTTGATTATTGTCGCTTTTAATTGTTATAAACAAATGACATTAACAAACAGCCACATAGAGTAATTTTTGTTTAAAAAAGTTTGTTTTCGGTTGAATATGCTTTAAATTATAGTGAGAGTGACAGTTAGTTACAATTTTTATGAAACATCAACAATTGTAAATGTTGTAAACAATTTTTTGCAAAAATTTGGAATTTGTTTCTTCCTTCATTATCTCAAATTTTGTAGATATATCGGAAAAGTGATATATGTTTGATTATATGTGTTCAAATACAACAGTTGTTGATTTTGTAAACAAAATAAATAAGTAAATATAAAACTTTCATGTATTAAAAACATCCATTTATTGATCCATTTTACCAGATTAAGAAATCGGTTACCTAAGGCCAAAAAAGGCAAAGACACGTACATCCTGCAATTTATATCCACGTGCCATTACAAAAAATGGGCAAAAGTCGAGTTTTCTAACGGAAAAATGCCAACAATTTTCATTTCCTTATTTCCATTGCTTATAAAATGAACAAAGACATGACTATTGTTAATTTTTACATCGAATTAGTGACAGAAAATTTGTTTCACAAAAATTTGAAGCAATTTCAGTGCAAGAAAAAGTATTTTGCAGGCCGAAAAGCCACAATTTTGTATTTACTTATGTCATTTGTTTAGGATTTGTATTTGAATAAATATAATTGAAACTATGTTTTTTTTCAATAATATCTGCAGCAATTCAAATGATAAAGGAAAATCCGAAATTGAAAAAGCACAAATTCCACAATTTTCAAAAAACAATGCGTATAATGCTTTATAGAAATCGTTACTGATAATTTCCAGAGAAGAACAAACTTTTTTCAATAAAAATTGCAATATTGTTAAATACCTACTAATCGTAATATTAAAAATTAACTAATAACAACCGTTTTTTGTGAATTTTGCATAGAAACAGTTACTTCAAATCTCTCTCACAAACATTCAAAGCAGTTTAAGTGCCAAAAAAATTATTTTCCCGGACAAAGTTTTATATTTACTTATTTAATTTGTTTACAAAATCAACAACTGTTGCATTTGAACACACATAATCAAACATATATCACTTTTCCGAATATCTACGTAAGTTCAAATAATGAAGGAAAAACCCAATTCCAAATTTTTGCAAAAAATTTTTTACAACATTTACAATTGATGATATTTCATACAAATTGTGACTAACTGTCACTCTCAGTATAAATTAAAGCATATTCAACCGAAAACAAATTTTTTCAACTAAAATTACACTATGTGGCTGTTTGTTAATGTCATTTGTTGATAACGATTAAAACAGACAATAATCAAGTTATTTGCATTCTGGGAGTACTCTTGCGTCGATTTAAGATGATTTTCATCAGATGCAAATCGCTATTGGAAAGTAAATAATGATTTTGTGAAAAATCTCGATTTTTTCATGCTTCAAGCAAACATATAATTAATGAACAAATTAAAATGCAACAATCTCTGACTAAGGTGCTCTTGGAAATTCAGCGCTCTTCTATTTAAAAAAAAATAATTGCGGATTGGGGCAAAATTGAAGGCTGTAAACCTTTTGAACGAAAAAATGCGTTTTCCTCCCATAACGCAGTGCATCTTCGTATACTATCGGGTGCACTTGAACATTTCTATAATTACTGCAAATATTAACCTATTTTCATGAATCTTTTTTTCACTTCCTTAAAATTATATGAATAAACTATTTCTGCTAATTAAAATTGAATCACGCGATGCTTTCATAATTTTAGTTTTTTGAACCGGCCTGCATTTCGTAACAATGAAAATGTGATTGATTTCGGGTAATTCGAAGCGCTCTCGAGTCTCCACTCGCGCTCCGGGGAGTCTGCCTCGTAAATTTGATTGGGGTCGATTAGCTAGGCCTCGAAAATACACACTCAGCTAGTACTGAGCATCACTGTATTTTTTGCTATTGTTTTTTTATTTTTGTTTATAAAGTCAAATATAAACATTTTTTCAAAAAACCGAGACTTCACAACAAAAGAGACCAATATTTAGATGAGATGTGCAAAATATCAGACAAAAATATTCAACCGTGCGGCCGGTAACTGGAAATTCATTTTATAACGCTTATAAATCCCCTTAATTCTGGACGAGATCACCACAAATTATTGCATAATCAAGAATACACAAGAAACAACTCAAAGGAAAGACCCAAGGACAACACACGCGTACGCGATAGCAGTAGGAAGGATCACTTGATTTGACAAGTAATGTTAAAGATGATTACAGTGCGTGTTCATGACCCTAAAAGGCATGTTGATTCATATGCCTTTTTAGATGACGGCTCTACAGTTACACTGGTAGAGGAATCATTAATTAAAGACATTGAAGTGGACGGAGTTCACACTACCTTCAGAATAGAAGCAATCCTCGGTGAAATCTACGGAATTACGAAGCAAACACGTTGAATTTTTTATCAGTGATGGAATGAAGGTCAAATGGTTGACACAAGGAACGCACGAACCCTGAAAAAATTAAGATTGCCAAATCAATTACTTCAGGAATCTGATGCCCGTAGCATCACGTCATAATCAAGCATAATCTCGTCCAAGAACATTTTAGCCTTGAATAAATAGGCATATCCCTCTACACTAGAAAAAATGCGAATGAGAGATGAGAAGAAGATATCTTATTCACAACAGCCCATCAAATAGGACATTGTTGGGAAGTCGGAATGCTGTGGAAGGATGATCTAGCAAAAAATCAGAAGAATGCGCTCAATAGGCTGCGAATACTAGAGCGAAAGATGGACAAGGACCCTGTTTACGCAAAGAGATACTGTCAACAAATGGAGCATTTAGTTGAGAGTGGCTACTCGGAGAAAGTAACGAATTCAGTAGACGACAACCCACGAACATGGTATCTACCACATTTCGGTGTCTTAAGCCCAAACAAGCCAGATAAACGGTGTCCAGTATTTGATGCAGCGGACCATACTGATGGAACTTGTCTCAATGATAAATTGCTAACGGGACCAGACTGGACGGCGCACAGTGTCGGAAAATGGAAAAAATTCCAGCCACGCGGCATTTTTGATGATATCACCTTGGAACTTTTTTTATTCTCTTCTATATGTTTTATATTTAGACGCCTCAGTGCGGAAATTCGGAATTCCATCAAGGTTTTTTTTTATACCAGTGCAAAGTCATGTGTCTCCATGAATATGCAGGCGCATGGCTCACAACCCAAGATATAACTATTTCCGAAGTGGTTAAGGTCATTCCTGTAGTAACTTTGAACGTGCAATCCAATGGAGACCTTGGTTTTTACCTTGAGCTTGCCCTTCAAGGTCATTTCAAGGTCACCTTATTTTAAAATGGGAACCCCTATTTTTGACAACGGCAATCGAGAGAGCGGGAAATTTTACGTACAAAAATGTGCTCAGGTTGTATGTTTGACTTGGTGATTACGCAAAGGTCACTTCAACTTAAACTAGGTCTGGGTATCTTAGAGAAAATATAAAATACCTTCCAATGATAATAAGGACATTCCTTCATCAACTCAAAATGAGAAATTCAATAGTGACCTTGCTTTTGACCTTGAACTTTTCCTTCCGAGATACACATTCAAGGAGGTTTTGAACTACGGGGTTGGACAAGCAGCCATCCGGAAGTACTGTGTTCTCTTCCACATGAAGTACTTGCAAAATACTCTATCAACCAAGACTTAGACCATCCTACAGAAGAAAGAACCTTGAGTATTAAATGGGTTCCGGGAAAGGATTCGTTTACTGTTGATTTAAGCTTTAACAATCTTCCTAAAGAAATATCCTCGGGTATTAAGCGACCGAAAAAGCGTGAAGTATTACAGGTTATAATGACTCTCTTCGATCCTTTGGGCTTCCTTCTCCCCTTCACAATAAAGGGAAAGCTGCTTCTTCAAGACATCTGGCGTAGCGGTATTGTGTGGGATAAGCTAGTGAGAGACCAGGAATTGGCCAAAAGAAAAGAATGGACCGAGCAACTGACAGAACTTAAGCATTGCAGTAATCCTCGACCATACTTTAGTCAACCACATATTTGGATAGAACTGCATGTTTTCTGCAATGCAAGTGTAGATGCATATTCCACCGTCGCATACTGAGTAATCTTCAATCCGAATAAAGCCCCAGAAATCAGGTTTATTAGTGGAAAAGATAGAGTAGCCCCATTAAAACCCCTATCCGTCCCACGCATGGAGATACAAGGGGCAGTGATAGGAAGTAGACTTGCTAAAACATTTGAAGAAGAGCATGATTTTAAAGTAAACAAGGGAACATTTTGGACCGATTCCCGTACAGTATTATCCTGGATTAAATCAGACCCGCAAAATTATCAAGTATTCGTCGCACACCGATTACGAGAAATCGGCGAACTAACCAATCTAGATGAGTGGAGATGGGTACCATCAAAACACAACCCAGCAGACTACGCAACACAGAACAAACAACTCGGAAGCTCCAAAGGAAACGTGGAAAAATGGGTAAAAGGACCTGCTTTCTTGCTTAACGATAAGTCTCGATGGCTTAATTTAGAAAATCCTATCGATCTCAACACGCCGAAAGAACGAAAGAAAAAGTTCATAGGATTTGTTGGAAAAATACAAACAATTAATTTGCGAGACATCAATCGCTTCTCAATTTGGATTCGTTTAATGCGCAGTACTGCATGGGTATTACTCGCAGCGGATAAATGCTTTAAAAAATCAGAGGGTAAACCAACTGCAGAGTACATTAAAAAAGCTCACGATTCATGGTTGAAAAGAGCGCAGCACGAATGTTTTGCACGCGAAATACAAGCCCTCACGGAAAATCGGTCACCACCCAAAGACTCTCGCTTACATCACCTCACACCGATTCTAAGAGATAAAATTTTGAGGGTACAAGGAAGAATATCGGCAGCAATAGGTGTTCCCGATTTGGTCAAATGTCCAATCATTCTGGACGGAAAAGACTTATATACGAAATTGTTGATTCAACGTTATCATCGCATGGTGGGACATAAAACACCTGAGACTGTCGTGAATGAACTTAAACAAAATTATTAGATTATAAAAATGCGGCCCTCCGTTCGAGCCGTGGTTACAAAATGCACGATATGTCGCATCAACCGAGCAGCAGCACAACCCCCCAGGATGGCTGATCTATCCGCTGCGATACTCGGGTACCATCAGCGGCCCTTTACTTTCTGTGGACTCGACAATTTTGGGCCAATGCATGTAACAATCGATCGGCGTCGCGAAAAACATTCGAGAGCATTGTTTACATGTCTCACAACCCGAGCCGTCCACGTAGAATTAGCTGCATCCCTTGACGTGAGCTCAGTCATTCTACACTGAAAAAAATGGTTAGTTGTGACAAAAAGCTCTTTATTAGTAGAGATGGTATTAGCTGCGACAACTACTTCAATGGTAAAAGTAACTAACCAGTTTAGTAGTCACATTTACCACCAATTTATTTTGTGTATTGTGCAGTAGTGAAGACTGTCGCATCGATCTAAATTTTTGAACAGACTTACTACTACTGCAAGTCTGTACTATTAAATATTGAAATTATAGTAGTTTATCATTACCATCTCAATGGACATGTAGGTGTATTTTGACATGACGTCTTATCAGGACCTGGTCTCTATAGAAAGTCGCGAGGACGCTCTTGTGTTCACTAATTAGAAATTATAGTGAAATCTACTATAATTTCAATATTGAGAAGTACTAACTTCGCAATAACCTACGAGCCATTAATTTTAATAGTAAAATTTTCTAAATTTATTAGTGAGAACTACTAATTTAAATAGAGAAACTTACTAATTTTAATAGTAAGGACTACTGTTTTAAATAGTAAAACTTACTAATTGTAAATGTGAGGATTACTACTTTAAGTAGTGAGATCAACTAGCTTATTTGTAAGGCTAATTTAATAGTTATACTTACTAATTAAAGTGGTAAGGCTTACTACCTGAAAATAGTATGTACCATCGAAGGTTGTCGCGGCAACAAGTAAAGTAGTAAAAACAACTACTACCAATCTTGCGAATAAAAGTAGTAGCCCCAACCAATTAAATCGCAGCGGCTTTGAAAGGAATGATAAATCGAAGAGGAAGCCCGTCAAAATTATATTCGGACAATGGCACTAATTTTTGTGCTGCGAATAATGAATTTAAACAAGCGATGCCGGTTTTCGATTGTGAAACGCTGCTGACCGAAGCCGCGAATCGACAAATCGCGTGGTACTTTATACCACCCTCCGCTCCCCATATGGGTGGGGGCTGGGATCGTCTGGTAAAAAGTATCAAAATAACATCACAGGCAGGGACAACTATTTTAGTTAGTAAATAATGGTACTGCTATTTAGTTAGTGGTGAGCATTATTTTTGTTAGTAGGGGAAGAAGTAGTTTCCGTTACTATCTAATTAGGTAGACTTACTATTAAGTTTGTCAAAACGACTATCTGTAGGTGGTTGAACTTACTAATGTAGTTAGTCATGTCTACTAATACATGTGTAGGTATAACTATTTTCTTTTTGGTATAGAGGGACTAATTAAAATATCTGTCACCATATCGAAATCTGAATTAAAAAGATCCCAGTGGGTACGCGGGCATCTTTTTTCGGGACATCTTAGGGCCGCTGATATCAGTTAAATGTGAGTTCAGCTGATAAGACGTTTTGAAAAAAATATGTCCATATGCGCACTGGGATCTTCCTAACTTCAGATGCACTTTGTAGGTTAGGACTTCGAGTGAAACTTAAAACTCGTTTGATCTTACAATTTCTTACACATACCTTCGAATACTTCGATATGATCTCCGAATCCTAAAGACATCAAGTGAGCAGCGAGTTATGACGGCCATGTCTATACGTTCTCCCTATGTTGGTACCTTTGTCGCATTCACAATCGTACCAACCAAGGTGGCAAATAAAATAGTTACGCCAACTACTTTAATTTGTTAGAGAAATCAATTAGTAGTACAGATTACTATTTTATTAGTAAATCTGACTATTAATACGTTACTAACGTAAACTAGGCACTATTACTACAAACGGCTTCCTAAACCGACTACTTGCTCAGTCGGTGTTACTAACTGAATAGTTGTGAGAACCAGCGAATGCTTTACTAATAAAAAGGTAGTAGCCCCAACTATTCATTTTTCTTAGTGTGGGGAAAATTGGAAGTGGAAGGGTGTTTTGATCGAGTGTCCATTTTGAGAATTGTCTACGTTGAGGTCGGTCCATATGACACTGAGAAAAATGAATAGTTGGGGCTACTACCTTTTTATTAGTAAAGCATTTGTTGGTTCTTACAACTATTCAGTTAGTAACACCGACTGAGCAAGTAGTCGGTTTAGGAAGCCGTTTGTAGTAATCGTGACTAATTTACGTTAGTAACGTATTAGTAGTCAGATTTGCTAATAAAATAGTGATCTGTACTACTAATTGATTTCTCTAACAAATTAAAGTAGTAGGCGTAACTATTTTATTTGCCACCTTGGTTGGTACGATTGAGAACGCGACAATGATACCAACATAGGGAGAACATTTAGACATAGCCGCTATAACTCGCTGCTCGCTTGATGTCTTTAGAATTCGGAGATCATATCGAAGTATTCGAATGGATGTGTAACAAATTGTAAAATCAAATGAGTTTTAAGTTTCACTGGAAATCCTAACCTACGAAGTGCATCTGAAATTAGAAAGATCCCAGTGGGCATAGGGACATATTTGTTTCATAACGTCTGCGCAGCTGAACTGACGCTGAACTGACATTTAACTGACATCAGCGTCCCTAAGATGTCCCGAAAAAAGATACCCACGTGCCCACTGGGATCTATTTAATGCAGATTTCGATATAGTGACAGATATTTTAATTAGTCCCTATGTAACAAAAAGAAAATAGTTATAGCTACAAATTTATTAGTAGACAAATTTATTAGTAAGTTCAACTACCTACAGATAGTCGCTTTGACAAACTAAAATAGTAAGTCTACCAAATTAGATAGTTACGGCAACTACTTGTTCCCCAAATAACAAAAATAGTTTTCACAACTAACTAAATAGCAGTACCATTATTTACTAACTAAAATAGCTGTCCCAACAATTTTATTAGTTGTTCCAACTAATCTTTTTTTTCAGTGGAGGAGGCGTCTTAGTCGAATAACAGTTGTATATTTATGTACAAAAAACGAACATTTTGTTATATTCTGCAAATTTTTCAACGGCAATTTGTTCAGAAATGTTCAAAGTACCACCATGAATATTTTCAGATTTTTCCTATTATTTTTTCAATAAAAAACCATTTTCCAAAGTACACTGTCGTGAAAAGCTGTCACATTTCCTTACTTTTTAACAGATTTTCGAGACAGATTTGTTTCAGGCTCATTACCGTACAATATTTTGATCTTTAAAATGATCCTTCATGCATTAAGCTACCATTTTTTCTTCACTTACTATTTTAACGTCAAAGCCAGAGGACTCAATTTTCTCGCTGATAGTAGGGGAGAGTGGGGTATGGAGTCTCACTTTGACTTAAATGCCCTATAAATTATGATTGAAATGTGATTTTGATGCGTGTATTTTTTAAGCTGAAGCTTACATTACAAGGGAATATATGTTATTAATTCGAACCGCTTTTCAAATTCTTCATTATTTGATACTTAATTAATTAGTGGATGTTGCATTTCAGTCAGCGTACCCCATACATTGGGGTACGGAGACCGTCTTATCACTGCCGTTTATTCAAAGAATATGAACATTGTAAAATAAAAATTATATAATATAATAATTTTGGAAAGTGTAATGCAACGAAAGAAAAATTACTCCAGACATTTTTAACCCTAATTTAATGTTTTATTATTAATCAAAGTAAAGTATGTGACGGAAGCAGTTATAACCTCTTACTCCCTGCTGAAATACATGGGCACGCCGCTGCGCGGCGTCATGCCCCATATGTGACGGCCCAAGATTTAATTAATTTTCATACATTTATAGCGTTTATAGAAACAAATCGTGATACCGGAAGTTTAATAAAATACTTTACCTATTAAAATCTAACTTTTTCATGCTTTAAGTATTTCAAAATATGCTGTAAGTGCACAATTTCAGCCAAAGACTTTTTCATCAGTTTCCGCCAAAACTGTTTTTTCATAATTATACTTCTGACCCGAATTT
>CAKNWT010276454.1:0-12085 GCA_932066315.1 Andricus coriarius | reverse complement strand
CTATAATAATACCTGAAAAACATAATCATCGTCTTTTAAAACTTTTTAGCTTTTTTCGGGTTGTCAAACTTTGTTTGTAAACAAAAGTCGACTTTAACCTCAAAATCCTCCAATTCTGCAAAATCTGAAAAAGCTGAAAAATCTTGAAAATATAGCCCAGTCGCCGAGAATGAGAAATTACAAGTAAAGAATCGGGCATCCTCGGCTTCAACGCCGAACCCATCTTCGTGGCTGACCCGAAGCCGCCACCGAAATCGAACGAAAGAGCACGAAGGAGACAGTGAAATCATGAGAACCGACAAACTTTCGTTGCCGCGGAGCGTGGAATCAAGTGACGAAGTGGGGACACACCGACACGCGGCGTTTACGTGTGTTGCTCCCACACGGGAGTCGTGGTGGGGGCCGCCAGCTCCCACGATCTGTGAACACTGATTTCCACTTCATCTCCATAATTGGCAAACAGTATCTCCATTGGTACTGATGATGATCTGACATCGACAAAATGAGCTGTCTTCTGACTTATGCTCTGAGTTACCATGACCGTGGCTCCATTTTCCGGCGACTCATTGATGGCTTAAACTGGTAATTCCTTTATAAGACATGGAGCCCTCCAGAACCATATCTGTCCCTCCTCCAAGGTACTCCTTATCCCTGGCTGGTTAAACCACCTTCGACCCACCATAAAAGGCATGGGAACCACTCCATCCGGAAGCACCAAGGTTGGAATCGAATCCCCCACCACTCCGTCGATTCGCAGGATAAGATCGACTTTCCCAATGATTTTTTGAAGTCCGACAACTCCCACAACATGTCATCCTCGCTGCTTGGTTTTCAGATGGAAAAGTCACACTCCTTAGCTTCTGTATCTCGGATTATACAGTCAGAACTGCCGTTGTCGACATATCCAGTCATGGTATCTTCTTGTAGTTGCTGTTTTCTGTCGGACGGCATCCTCCGAATTTCCGAAGTCGAATACTTACGAATAAAAATTCTTCGGAATCTTCTTTTGAAATCGTCCAACGACTTAATTAGGTGACGTTCGGCCTACCACCACGCACGTGCCGTGTCCGATAGAGCTGTGATTGCTGCCTTTAGTATTATCGGTGATTCCCATTTAAATAATCTCTGCCGCTCGTGGTTTTCCCTTTCCATTAAATTCCTTAACCTTGGAAACGGTGCGTTGAAAAAAAGGATGTCCACCCTCAGACTCCGATTTTGGTGACTCCGCAGTAGCACCCACTTACGCCTTTAGCAGTGAAGGATTCTCCAACAGTAATTTCGGACTGTCAATCATTAATTCATCCAGAAGGTCATTGACAGTTTTACCCGAACCATAGCATCCTTCAGCTCTGACGCGGTCGTCCTGTCGGAACCCATTCGTGTGAAATGGATGATCTCCTCTGTTTCCTTTCTCCGAAAAACTTTCACATACGCCGCGTCGATCGCTAGGATCACGTCGATTTTCATTGAAGGTTGGATATTCATGACTTCGAAATTCGGAATATTCGCGTGTGTTTGCATTCGGATCCATGTCATCATAATAATACATTTTTGAAGCACCTCCTTCATTTCCGTATACACGATACCAGTTTCCCATTTTTCGTCGATTGGCCGCCAACCTGTTCAAAGACTGATATTGATTTTGATTTTCACGCCGCTCCACCACAACATTTTGTTCCGACTCACGATTAGTTGGATATCGTTGTACATTATACGAACCTGGTTCGCTAGCCTCTCCGATTCTTGAACGTGTTTCAAAGTATAAATGATTCGCGATCTCATATTGGCTTCGATCAGCTGGCGATCTACGTTCCACATTATCGAAACCTGCCAGCCAGTTACTACGTTTGCGCTCGAATTGTTCCCAATCACTCGCGGGCACAGACATATATTGCGTTCTGTTTCTATCGTCGTTTAATGAAAAACTATGATCACGCGGTTCACGACCTTGATTTGGATCAAAAATATTTGCTCCGTTTTGTGACCTGAGTCCTTGACTTCGAGGAGCATTTTCGATTTGATCACTGTTCCGACTACCCCTTCCCCCGCCCCTCTATCCCCAAAATCACCGTCGCCATATTTTCTATCGCTTGAATTTACAACGCTATCCGCCGAATTTGACGAGGCACTCATTTTCACAAATTACGTACCTTGGAATGTCCTGGAATGCGTTATTCTCTTTTAGATTATTATTCTCACCGCCATAAAAACAATCAAAGCCGCCGCCACTGACTCCACACCTGAAGTCTTCCTGGGCCTCCAATTCACCTGAATCTCGAGTTCACCGTACACCGCTCACTCTTTCATCAGTTTACACCACAAGTCACGCCCTATTGTAAGTTGAGAAAATATCACACTTCTGATTGTAAGATGAAAATTGAATCCAATTAAATCAATTGATATAAAGTTCATCGATGATCTTCTCAGCACGTCGCCACATGTTTTCGGTTCACCAATACTTATCAGGATTTTGCACCAGAGAGTTTAAATAAATAACTAACACCAGATTATGTAGAAAACAATGCGAATATATATTTTAAAGTAGACGTTAACTTGGACAATCCGTCCTACACCAAATCTTTTGTCACACCTCACCTTCGCCATGAACGCCCTCCAGCGAATCTCACCCTTTTTTCTTCTTTCCCCCCTCACCAACGTAAATCATTTCCTGTATAATCACTACTTAAGTCGTTGACTCAATATTTTCAAAATTACAGTCAAATTAAAGCTAACATATTTTTGAACTAAAGAGATGAATCTTCAACAGCAAAAAATGTATTTTTTAACAAAGTAGTTCAAATTTCAACCAAGTAGTTGAATTTTCCAACCAAAGAAGATTGACTGTTAAATCAACCAAAAAATTATTTTAGTTTCAAATAAGAAACAGTTGAATTCAACCATAACTTTAAAAATTTGAGTTATCAAACTAAAAAGACGAATATATTAGAAACCCGTTGACTTTAAAATCCGAAAAGATTAATTTTTTCAACGAAATAGTTGAACTTTTGAACCAAAAAGACGAATTTTTAACAGAATAGTTGAATTTTCAAGCTACGGACTGCATTTTCAAAACTTGCATTTAAAACTTGATGTTACATTTGTTGACCAGATATATATAATTATTTATATTCGATATTAGTTTCTTCCGTCTACTGGTCTTGTATCAATTTTTTTTTTAAATATTGATTTTTTTATTCATAAGCAGACCGGAAAAAATAACATCAAATATAGAACAGTTGAATCTTCAACTAAAAAAGAGCACTTTTTAACAAACTCATTAAATTTTCAACCAAATATTATCATTTTTATCAAATATTATCATTGTTATCAAAAAGAGATGAATTCAGAACCAAAAACATAACACTAGTCTTTTCAACAAAAAGAACTTACTATCAACAAAAAATAAATCAAAGAAAATCGAACGATTGTGTGAAACTGAAGAAAACTGCTCTGGACTCTTGAGAAGATTGTTTGCTTCTGATCCCGAGGCAAATATTTGGGGGACTATTTATACGAGTATGCGAGTGATAAATATTATCAGTGTAACTCCCCTGGTACCAAGTCTGCTTAACAGAACCAGTCTTATCTGACAGTACATGGTACGCAAAGATGAGATCAAGAATGGAGGAGAGAGTGAACGCATTGTAATTTGTATCAAGATTTCATACTCAACAGGAGACATCCCAGACAATCTCAGATATTCGACGTAATTCTATCAGCAACCTCGCGCTCACAGCAACCTCGCGCTCACCGCTACCTCGCACTCACCGCTGTAACAGCTACCTCGCGCTCACCACTATATCCGCTACCTCGCACTCACCAATATTATCTTCACCCCCAGCAAATGATAAATCTCGGTTCGTTCGGTCATCAGTCAGTCATACATGTTTATCGTAAACAATACAAAACAACCCGGGTAGAAACTGCCTCTTTATGCCTAAACTAAATATTGGCTCTTACGAGGCCGCAGCCAGATTTTCTAGCTAGAAAAATCTAGGCTTTCCCTCTGCTGGCCCTCGACAGGTTATTGTCGTATGCTATTTGTCTTAAATTATGTATACGCAAAGAAAATGCGTTTTTGACAAGCACATTTTATTTGAAATGAAAAATGGAAGCAATTGTAAATTATAAATAAATACCGAATTTTTAATGCACATTAATGATTTTAACATATACAGTAGTAATAATAATAATGTTGCAGACGAAATGTAAAATAATAAGTTTAAAACATTTGCGTTCATTATTATTTTACTTTATGTTAAATTATTATTCTACACTGAGAGACCTTTTGTTTAAATAAATGAAAGAAATTAATTAGAATTTAGTATAATATCATTCCAAAATAGGGAAAACCCAGGTTTTATTACACTTATTCGTATGGCAGTACCGAAAAAAAAAAAAATCAAACGAGTATCTAAAACACGAAGACGACAAAGTAGTATATTCTAAATACGAAATATTATGAATCTCCATTTCAAGAATTAACACTATGAAAAAATGATATTCTTTTTACTGAGTTTTCGAAAAATAATTTGAATAAGAAAAATACAGAATATCATAATCTCGAAAACGTATTTTAGAAATTGATATTGACAATATGAAGTTGACAGAAACCTGAGACGCATAGCAAACTATGAAATCATTATTCTTGATTTTTCCTATAGTTTCGTTTGAGAATGCTCCTCGAGTGTTTCCGCGTTTTCCGATCGCGTCCGATTGTGCAGAGCCGAACATGGAACGCATGGAGCACCGGCCGCGGTCGGTCCAAATCCAATTCGGTCCAATTCCACGTTTTGACATATGTTATATATATTTTTATTATTAAACTTATAAATTATTGTATTGATAAATAAATACATATGTTCCGAAGCACTGTACAGGTGTACAAACTACTCAAATGGTAATATTTAGCTTTGCTGTCAAAAATCTTGGTTTTGTAAAAAACCAGGACATTTTGCCTGTTTTCAGGAAAAAACCAGGACACTAGGGCAGACCTCGAAAAAAGAGGACGTGTCCCGAAAACCCAGGACGGGTGGTATCCCTAAAGTTAACTCTTTCTATGTTCAATTAATTCATTTACTATTGGATTTAAAACATTAGGAATTCTTTCTCACGAAATGTATACACTAAGATAATAAGATTTAATTCTATGAGTACAATTTATAAAATATTACATACTGAGTTATCAAATTGGATAATATTAGTCATAAAAGAATATTATCAGTTCCTTTAAAAAAATTTATTTTATAAAAAATCAATTTAATCATTGAAAGTGATAAAATGTTTAACCTATCTATTAACAAAATGTCTGAAGCAACAAATCACTCATAAAACAGGGCCCAGATATTTGTCATACTGCCCTGAGTTGTCAGGCGACGCCGCTTTACCGAGATTTTTGCCAAAAATTCCATAATGTAAGTTAGCCGCGGGGTTTAGTTGTTAGGGATAAAATGCGTTAGTAATTTAGGTAAGTTAGGTTCGAATCTCGCCGCAGCGTTTCCGATTTTTCATAGCGATTAAGCGGGCGATTATGTATGTAGTGAATAAATTAAGTATATGTAATAATGAATATAATAATTGTGCGCGTGTTTCCGTATTTAATTGTATTTAATTTGTGTATTTTGCTCCTCCCATTGAAGGTTAAATCTTTTGGTGGAGTAAGTTATTTTTCATACAGTCGTTTGACATTTTCATATGCTTTTTATGGCAACTTCAAAAGATGTTTTCACTCTTTCGAATAAAATGTATTACTATCGTTTTAACTTTGCTTGTCAACTTTGATATAGTGAATTTTAAATTCTTGCAAGTTTTATAAGAGTTATTGCAACATCCTTTCCATTTATTCAAACAAAAATATTAATTTTGCCGCCTGAAAACCACTTTATTAATTTTTGATACGCAAACCCTCTTTTCCCTAAAAAAAATGGATGAAAGAACGCATGCGCAAAACTGGAGAATGCTTTTAGTATAGTGAGGGACTATGTAGATTCTATAAAGGCCCTATTAATAGGCCCTCGTTGTGTTGCCTACTCATGACCTCGCTAGCTGAACGTGACGTTGCCGATTGCGCCCTCGATAGATTGCCACTTGAGGGCCTCGATAGAAAATAGGAAATCTAGACAGGGCCTATTAAGAACCAAGTTTCAATTTCTACCCGGGAAGAGAAGTGTTCTGTTGTTAGTAAACTTCTTTCTATACCACACATTTCTAGAAAAATGTGCATTGTCTCAGAAAACGTTTTTTATTTTCAGAATTCAAGAGTGATAAGAAGCATTGAAGGTCGAAATTGAAAAATTATTAGGGGTCGTCCACAAACTACGTTGCCAATTTTAGGCTATTTTGGAAACATCATGAATGAAATATGAAACACATTAAATTCCTAGCATTTCACGTCCGAACATATATTGAATTTTCAACAAAATACATGGATTTTCTAATAAATAGTTGAATTTTTCAACTCATAAAGGATAAATTTCTAACCAAATATAAAAAGTGCAATTTTTAGATAAAAAAATTAATTTATAACAAAAAAAAACTTAAATTTTTATCAGAAAAGTTAACTTTTAAACTGAAGAGTTGAATTTTAACTAAAAAATATTTATTTTCAATTTAAAATATCAATTTTCAATTAAAAATATAATTTTTCAATCAAAAATGGAATAGTTCAATTTTCAGTTTAATAAATTAGTTTTAATTAAAAAAAAGTAGTTTTCAACAATGGAAATTCAAAAGTTTAGTTGATGGAATTAATTTTCAAACTAACTGATGAATTTTCAATTAAAATGATGAATCTTCAACTGGAATAGTTGAATTTTATACCGAAAAGATGAACTTTCAACCATATAGATTAATTTTCTACAAAAAAGGTGAATTTTGCACAAAGTACCTAAATTCTCAAAAACAACTAGTTTAATTTCTAAATAAAAAATATCAATTTTTAACCAAATATTCGAAGTTTCATCCAAAAAAGATACTTTTTCAACTAAAAATAGAATGGTTGAATTTTCGGGAAAACGCTGTTCCTGCACAAGAGGTTTAGGAAAACTAGATTTTTCTCCATCTTTCCTATGAAAAGAAGCAATTGGTATTAATTATTTAAATTATCACAAATTGCATGTGACAAAAACTATCACCCTCAACATTTTTTATCGCCAACATTAATTTTAGAAAATAATAACTTTTCACAATTTACAGAATGAATCAATTGTTGAAACAAATAAAAAATTTTTAAAGAATTGTCAGATATCTTACACAAAGAAAAATTACTTTTAAAATTTGGTAACTGTGTCATTAATCGCAGCAAAATAATAGCCTTTCACTTTATCATTTATCCCATAAATAATAACTTTTCACGATTTAAAGGCAACAATTTGCCTTTAAATAAAGAATAAACCAAATTTCCTATGAGAATTCGTGAAAAAAGTACAACTACAAGAATTTACAACTATAAGAATCTACAGGAATGTACAGGTTTTGCAGCCAAAAAGTTGTTCCTTTTTGACCTAGGATGACAAATATTTAAATACAAGAAAAACATGAGCTATTTGCCTTTAATTGTATTTCTTATTAAATTTTGTACATTTTATCACAAAAAAGTTCACGTTTTACCCAAAAATTAAAGTTTTAGAAATGTTGTACTTTCTTGTAAAAATTGTTTCCACCACGGCAAATGTGTCTTTTTCTAGAGAATGCTTCAAATAAATGTTAAGTGTTCTCTTCATAACAAATGAAATAACTCCGTCAATAGTCTCATAGTTCTGCTCAAGTTCATGCCAAGAGAATTTGAATCTTAGTCAAGTTAATTAATTTTCAAAAATTCTGAGTCGCTAATTTATTATTTCACGAGTAAGATAGTATTGGCATACTCTGCCATCATTAAGTGCTCCGCCCTTCACTATATGCATTTATAAGATTTATTTCACCATGTTTCGAGAAATTCCATTGCCATTCTCTACTCCCCCCTCACTGTAAAAACTATGGATCCGTTTTAATTGAGCATCATTTTTTTAGAGTCCTGTTATAATAACAAATCGTCTTGTTTTGAAGCCATCGTTTATACTATTTTACTTTGCTAACTTCAGATTGAAGAGTACTAGCGAACGAAAAAAATGCAGAGGCAGTATTGTTTTAATTGCTTGCAACGTCATGCTTAAAAGAAACAGAAAACATTTGAAAGAGCAAAAATTTGATTCTCACTTCGGTCGTGTTTTGATCCTAAAAAGTTGTACTAAAACATCATTTAGTGTGGCATCAAAATAATGTGGCATTAGAATAGAGCCACCCGAGACTATATTTTTGGAGGACTCTTTCAATATCGAAAACTAGCCTAGAAATGATACACAATCTCAATGTTTCCAGAAATTCCTTTTTGCAAATGTAAATAGATTTAATTTTGAGATTAATGCCCCTGAGACACCTGAGGATCTACCGCTTACACTTTTTTATCATCCGGTGTTGAGGGCAGTGTCCATTTCATCGCCGTTTATCTGCTTGCATTACCCCCACTACCGAACTTCCCCTCACCTACCTGAGTTCTCGTCAGCGTCTGTCGTCGACCCATGTCAGCGAGGGTCCTTTTTACTAATGAGGAATGAAATACAAAACACAAAATTTTTTTCATTTTCCAATTAATAATTTGGAAAAATTATATTCCAAATCTACGTTTCTTAGCGATTCCAACGATGTGTTACTTGACTTCGTATGTTGAAAATTAGGAGTGTTTATCAGGCCATATGTAGGATCACCGAAATTCAACTGCAATAGTTGCACATGGGCCCTATCATCGGAAATTTCAAATTTTCATAGAGCAATAAATCGACTGCTCCTACTTAAATAGCAATTATCGCAAGTTGACGCAGATTTTAGTTTATGATTTTATATGCGCAGCCATAGAAATAAATTGCTTTTTGAACAGGAGCAGTCGAATTACTTTCTGAGTTATTTAAATTAAAGAAGAAAAAATAAAAAACAACGAAGAACAAGAAGAAAAAAAACGTTAATTATTTTCCGAGTTTTTAGCATTTTTATAAAAGATCGATATTGTGTCAAATTTTTATTTTTTATTTTTAATGTTGTTTTTATGAATGAGGCAAAAACTACGCGTTCCATAAATAAAGATAATTAACAAATTTATAGATCTTTTTTCGGTGAACCACTTTGATCTATTAATTTTTTCTCGTACCTTGCGTCGTTTTTCCAAAAATTTAATGTTTTTATTTTTAATGTTATTTTTCACGATTAGAATGAAAAATACATATCCTATCAGAAAATGATTAATAACAAAGTTGTAACTCTTCTTTCGGCGAACAAACTTTGTCTATTTGTTTTTTTCTTAGCTTGTGAATTATAACGATTCCAACGATATATCATTTGTATAGAAAAGTTATAAATTGTAAAATAAGTGTTTAACATGAAAATCATGTAAGGATAATCTAAAAATTGTACTCTGTTTTAGTAAAAATCTAGGCTTGTATACATATACCGATTGTACTTTGGAAGATAAATTCTTCCAAAGCTGTTCTAGTTATTATTAAATCGACGTATGAGAGAGGTAAAACTATATATTATGATTATGAATTACTTTAAATTCCACTGTAGTAACATTTTTAAAACGGAAGAAGCAAGATGGAGGTATAATAATAAAAATTGTTATTACTTTAAACGTAATTTGGGCAAAATTTAACCCAAACTGGCAATTTCAGGGCCACTAAATATTTAGATATGGAAACATGTCTTTGATCACTTCAAACACAAAACCGAAACAAAAGAGAAATTTTTTGATGTATGTATCAGTGTCGAAAATAAAAAATTCTGTAATTCGTAATCAATACTACGTGAAATACTGGCCGATTGAAATTCTAAAAATGTATAATTAATTTTGAATTTTGCAAGTAGATTAATGCTTCTTGACATTTTTCAATTGCTTAAACAATTTGAATTTGTTTATGCATTTAATTTTTGCATGTAACTTGCGAAATAAATATATATTCTGTACGTTATGAGGGCGTGACTTCTCTCAGAAAAGTCTTTCCTGATAGGCCAACGGTGGAAATTTTCGGGATTGCTTTTCCGAGTTCCCTGATTGGGTTGCGGGGATAAGTTGTCACCCTGAAGTCGCCGAGAACTTAGGGACAGGAGGCAAAGTCCCCAGCATCACATTATCAGTTATTCAGTTGTTTTCCTTCAAACCGAGAGTGCCGGTTCCGGCTTTTTAGTTATTTAGTTTGCTTTCAAATTTTCGAGTTTTCGGCAGAGTTATATTGTCCGAACCTTCAAACCGAGTGTCACTGTATTGCACGACCACTTCCCCGTCGGGGAAGTGGTCGAGGAAGCCAAAACACACGATACAAGGAACCACAAAAAGAAGCAATTCATGTGGTTGAAGATTTGTCTAATGAGTTCGGTAAGTTGTCAGCCAACCCATTTTCGTTTAAAATGAACTATTACAATGCAGATGCGTTAATGTTTTCTAATATTTCCTTTACAGATCGTATCGAAAGTCAGCAACCTGGGAGCTAATTTAGTGCAAGTTGTTGATGAAAGCTGGGATGAAACCTGAGAACCACCCCTAGGTTTAATGCAGCTTTCGAATGAGGACAGCAATGCCAGTTTAGGATATACGTTCAGAAAAACGTATCAATACTTGTCCTTTTTATTCGCCGCTGATTTTCCAAACCATAATACTGACAATAATTTTATTAATTGTTTCAGCTAATGACAAATCCATTTACCACGTAGAGGAAGAAGCCTGGGAGCGCAGGATGGCGCAACCACCAGCCCAGTAAAAAGAAACTAATTGAGGCGAATTGAGATGAATTTGTTGGAGCCTTCGTGAATCTCGCTTTGCGACAATCTCGAATTGGAGCAAGTCGCTGGCTCAATTTGTTTAAACGAATCAGAAAGCGGAATTCGGCGAATTCAAAAATCAAACCCAGAGCAGATGGAACCTGCGTTTGCTGCAACGACTTTTGCCCATCTGTAGTCTTTATAGACGGCAGACACATGGACTGTTGTCAGGAATGTGCGCCGGAATTACAGTAATGCCCAATATGTAAGCAAATCATCGTCAGTCAGATGAACGTTCTTATCTGAAGGATCAGATTATAGATGTAATGCATTAATATTAAAATGTCTCTTACATAAATGCAATGTTTAATATTTACGCTAAACGCTATAAATTTTACTCACTATATTATGATATTATTATTGCAACCCCCTTTTCAGGGTGAATTATTCTGTTTTTTTAGTATATTTCAATAAAAGCTTGTTTTTTAAAAACCTACTATTTTATTTATTTTCTGGTTTTCAGTCTTGCAATTGATCCTTTAAAGCACGCTTTAATTGTTATCAGTTTTGAACATATTTTTACAGTCTCATCATTGATGATTGAGAAAGTATTAGAATCGTCCGAGAGATTGTTAAAAGACCTATAATTTTTTTTATATGACTTGAGATTTTGGTTTTATTAATCGAAAATTCTATGAAAAAAATCAAAAATGAAAATTTTAAGCCAAACAACGTAAGGCAAGGAAGAAAGTTCTAAGGAAAAATCACAGTTTTTAAAAAGTCGTAAAAAATTTGTTTCAGGTATTTTTTGACAGAACTTGTTGTTTTAAATTAATTATCGCAATTGATAGTCAAATTGGAAAATTTCAATATCAAGCCAAAAGACGCGAGATACGTAAAAACTCTAAAAAAAGAGTTGTAGGACTTATTACGTATTAATAAAAAATGATATGAAAAAGTACCTATTTTCAGCATAATATCAGAATAAATGACCAAGCGCGAAGCGCGAGGTCTAAACATGTACGAGCGTAAGGCGTGAGACCTGACAGACGGGCGCATAAATGCATCTTCAATTAATGCAAGTCCAGTCCATTGGCCAACGGCCATACCACGCTGGAAGCACCAGTCCCCATTAGATCACTGAAGTTAAGCAGTGTTGGGCGCGGTTGGTACTTGGATGGTTGACCGTCTGATACTACTGCATTGCTGTTGGCGGTCGTGGGTGTGGTGAGCCCACACTTGTAGTTATTTACTACAAGAAACTATCCACCTAAAAAACACTACCCGAATCGGGTAGTGT
>CAKNWT010276433.1:0-11712 GCA_932066315.1 Andricus coriarius | reverse complement strand
TTCACTAGTGAGAGATGCCGCTAGGTAGAGATGCCGCAGTTGTGACATGCCGCAGAGAGACTTGCCGCATGTGAGATGATAGGGACCCCTCAACATGTGTTAGGTGTGTGTTTTATCGATTTTTGTAGTGTGTTTCTGTGAGATTATTTTGAATGTGAATAAAGTAAGGAAAAATAGATTGAAGCTGATTGAAGATTTTTGTTGGTGGAGGGGACGTAGCCTATATTATTAAAGTTTTACAATATGGCCTTTTTATTGTTTCAATAAAGTTGAAAAGGTACACAATCCCGTTCTTTGATAAACTCTAGTAATCACTACGTTTCTTATTTCTACATCCTGCTCTTAATTCTTATCTATATACAGCCCTGAATAAATTTTTATATTTTAACTAAGAAATTAGTAGTTTTCCATTATCAAATTTGTAATTTTCTACGAATCTTTAGTGGCTCACTTTTCTCTAATTGAATTAGTGGAATTTCACCAGAAATTTATAAAATTTCACTAATATAGATATAGAATGCAGTGAGCAACTATAACAGTTATTTTGCAGATAAAAGACATTTCCAGAACGCCATTACTGAGCGAGTAACATGAAATTTATTAAATTAAAAAAAAATGTTTTCCGCAATTTAGTACAATTGAACAAAAATCTTAATTTAAGTAATAGATATCTTTTTTGGAATTAGGAAAACAAGATTCAGCAAATGCAACAAATAAAGTTGGATACAAATGACGAATATTATTGAATAGCCTTTAAATCACGCTTGTCTTCTGTGTAACAGGTGAAACCAGAAAAATTTCATGAACTAAAATGTGTAATTTTGTGTATAAAATATCGTAAAGATATATTTGAATCTATTTAAAGGACTTTCTTTGAATATAAGCATAGTCAATAAAGTTACATTCTCAATGAACATTACGGTGGAGCAAGATCGGTGGATGCTCAATGCTCTATGTCAAATCGTAGTATGTCCAGGTGAGAATACACGCAGAAATGCACTCAGAAATGCGAGTTGTATACTGAGACACTCTACGTGGAAATCTAAATAACACGATAAACGTTAATTTTCAACTCTAAATACCTCGAAAACGGTAAGTTATTATAAAATAAGGAAGCTCATTTTTCTCTCAGGCTTAAGATGGTTACAGGCCAACATATCGAAAGCATTTTTGTTAGAGTTTGATTTTTAAAAAGTCTGTACGGGGCTGTCTCGGTATATATCATGAGTCACGGACTCATTTCTATAATGCAATTAAGTGATCTGACGAGAGCAGCATGCCTCATTTGACATATTGGGTAAAGCCAGAACCTCGCTAAAAGTACATAGAAAAATTTCCAGAGGTAGCGACTCACGCATAAACCCCGGACCTCTAACTTGAAGCGCCTGATGCAATGAGGATGTTATGAATTAATTTAATACGATGTTTGAAATCTTTTGCGAAGGTGATGTAGTAGGTAGAAAATTAGGAGCATTGGTCTGGCTAGAAGTTCGTCTTTTACCGCTGTTGTCCTTACACAGCAGCAGCGGGCGTTGAAAGTAACATTAGTCGCCTGTGGATACTGTCTTAGAGCTATCATCTGCCACTCCACAGATTCTTAGCAGCTTGCTAAACTACTGCCAGTACCCTACTGACTCCTAAAGTTTCAAGATGCTTAGTGCCTCTTACTTGCATATTACCTGTAGCCGAGATCACAAGAGGATATGTTCTAGAGCTTACAACCCTGTCCTGAATCGCAAGGACGAATCCTTCCGTTTCTGGACACAGGAGGCCCTTTTTTAGCCAAATATTAGATGCCTCACTAACCACTTGATGTTGATTTAACGTTTTGGGGTGCTCGCCGTGGATGGCTTTTTGTCTCGATTGCGTTTCTAATTCCTCTATGGTTTTTGCCCTGACATTCAAGGCCTCCTCTGAGGATTAATTCAATGGCGTGTAACCAAGATCCGCTTTACAGATGGTTTTGTAAGGCGCAACATCTGGCTTGCTGTTAAAATAGTCTCGCAACTGCATAACTTGTGACTTACACCGTTTCTTGACATTTAAAACCCCACTTTCTGTCGTGATGGAACTACTCTTTTAATCGACGAATTACTGTGGTGCATTCGGACAGGGATTGTATAGGTGTTGCTTGCCCTGATCTTGTTTGCCGAGTTGAGTTCTCTTCAGAACCACTCTGATTCTTCTTGTATGCTGAATACCTTTAGATTAGAGAGTACCCAGGTAATTATATGACATGCCTTTAGCCAATGCCTCGATGTCATTCTCGAAATAGTTCTCTAGCTCTGGGATCCCTAATACTACTCTGGTTCAATGCACTGTTCAGCATTTGTCTAGTTCGAACTCCATGTACATATCATTGGAAAACTGCTTTGTGACATTAATCACTTGCTGCAATTTGCGGTCTCAACTAGCGTATAGCTTCAGATCATCCATGTATAGAAGATCGGCCAGTAAATGACCATCCTCACTATCATGTATTTTAAACCCATGAGATATGCTGTTTGGTAAATTGCTCAACGGGTTTAATGCTAAACAGAACCATAATGCACTGAAGGAGTCTCCTTGAAAGATACCCGTCGTAATTCGTATTGATCTTGTTATCCTTGGTTGTCCATGATCAAAATACTTGATTCTTGTACCCCAAAACATCATCGCACGACTTAGAAAGTCGATGATCTTCTGAAAACACCTTGCCAACGCAGGATACACACTCGTCAGGTACTAATACCAGAAAGTGTGCACCCTGTCCGGATCTTTGATATGAGTCAACTCGATTTTAAGGTTATTGCTTGCTCTTTCTTTCTTTAGTTGGAACCACGCAGCGTCTTAATTGCTTCTGTTCGTTTTTCTCCAAATACATGACAGAGTATGGTGGGAATTAGCATGGTACGCCAGCAGATGAGGAAAACCCCTTACCTTGCAGTAATCCACCAGTATACGTACCTCCACTGGTGGGTTGGCATCGCTCTCATATGGAAAGAAGGCCGATCTTATGACTAGCTTCATTATTCCTTTTCGATCTGTGGCTTTCACCGTCAGGTCTCTCGCACATAGTTTTAGCAGCGGGACGTTGAATCCCTTCTCTAGTGTGCAAGCCCTTGGTTTGACAGCCTTGAGGTCCCTGTAACAAAAACAAGCCCCCCCTCTAATTCCCTTATGGTACGTCGAACGAATCAAGGTGCCTGGATTAGCGAGAAATATGTGTTCCTCGCGGCTATGCCCCTCTGCAGAACCGCAGCGGCGCATTTGCTGTGATGCAAGTTAATTTGGGTAATGGTTAGGCCAGGAGCCTAAGGACGATGTTAAGGACGCTGTCATTAGTGAAAGTTTGAATCCCTCCAATCGCCGAAGGACCACAGACGGGTCTTCTTGTTTACCTGGGAACCACGCCGTAGCCCTCACCATCCTTTGGAGCAATTTAACCCCACTTACTTTTAGATGTGCGCCTTCTCAGGGCCTTGCCTCAGCCACCGCGTTATGCTGCCAAGCTTTAACCGCTGGGTTGGCTGAAACAAATACGAAGACCCCTCCCCTACAGAAGGAAGTCTCGAATTTTGGCTGGGTGGCTGGTGTCCACCCCCACTGCCGTCAGGGGGTTAGTTTGTGCCTCTTTATAGACTAAGCCCCCCTCCCCCTTCGGTGACGTTTCCTTTGAGACCGTCCCTCTCTTCGGTACTGGTTGTCGGCGTTGTGGGAATAGACCATTTCCTTGTACTGCGAAACGCTAAATGTTTATTCCCTGTCACAATTTCCGAACAAGCTTGTATTCTTTAATAGCATGTTTTCTATCACACAAAAAATCAACACGAAAACAATTTTTTTGAGGTTAGGAAGTGAAAAGAGCTAGTTTTAGAATGCTGAGTTCGGATTCGGATTCAGCGACACGAAATCTATAGGATGTGACTGCTCTAGCTTGGCGAAACATCAAAATTTTTTCGGCAAGGTTTTATGGTATTGTTCTCTGTGCAGACCAAAAAAGACCATTTCTATGTACGAGACATTTCTCGTATTTTTCACCGCTGAATCCGAATTTGTGGTCGAGATTGAAAAAGAGACGGGTTTTTTTGTTACATACTTTTCAATGTAAAAATAGCCAAAAAAAACAATGTTTTTTTAGCTTAGAAGAAAACTTGAGGGTGATGGCGGAATTCCGACCTTGGATTCGGATTCAGCGACCCAAAATCCATAGGATGTGACTACCCTTGTCCGTCGGGTTACCAATTTTTTTTTGTGGGGCTGTGTAATCAAATGATGAAATTTTCTTGGTTTTTGTTCTCGATATAAAATGGGGGATGTTAATTGAATAACTCAACGTGTGTCAGGTGTAATGTTGTCTTTTATTGTATTTCGTGGTGTGTTTCTAGGATGATTTTTGATGTGAATAATAACGCTTATTCGGTTCGGTTCCAGCCTTATTAGACTACCGGTGATTCAAAAATTAATATACTTATCATAAGCCAAGGATCAATAGAATTGACAAATTTCACCTCAAACTTGGAGAACGTGTTGACGGTAATTCAAAAAACATAATTCTGGCAATATTAAATAGATTAATTGTGTAAATAATTGATAATTAGGTTAATGAGAGGTCAATAGTTAATAAGAACTAACACTGCAAGTAAAGTTGGATGTAAAAGACAAACGATTGTAAATTATTAAAAGCACTTGAATTTTCAATGAAAAATATAAATTTCTGACCGAAAATGGTATAGTTAAAATTTTAGTCAAAAAAATTAATTCTCAACCAAAAATAAAACGAATTTTCAACATAATAGATACATTTTCAACCAAAAGGATGAATCTGCGACAAATCAGGTTATTTTTCAACTGAGTAATTAAATTTTCAACAAAAGAGTAGAATTTCAATCAGACGCGATCAATTCTGAACCAAAAAAATATAATGGTGGGTATTTCACAAAAAAAAAATTAAATTGTAACCAAGAATAGTTGGAGTTTCTTATTGAGTTCTATCAGTTCCGTTCGAATTTAAGCAAAAAAAAAAGAGAAAAAAGAAATTTATGGAAAACAGGGAGAAGAACTTCTTTTGAAAAGGTGAAAAGAGGCCCCAAATCGATTCAGTTGATCAGCCGTCTAAGTCAATCTTTAAATTAAATCAATGTTCTCAAATGGAATAAAATATGTAAAGAATTTAATAAAAAGTATTCTCATACTACTATAAAATAGTTTTACCTCATTGTTCATCGTTAGATTGACGGTTACATATAATTACATTTATATTTCGTATTTAAAAATAGAAGGGGGGTTAGTTTCACTGTCACATGACAGAAAAGATTATTCAAAGTAGGGGCCTAGCGGCTACAGAAAAGGTTTTCGTATTAAGACGTAATTAAAACGTTCAAACCTCCCCTCCCCTTCGCTCCCTCCCCTACTCCCCCTATATTGCCTTACTTCCCCTCTCCTCCCCTAATTCCGCTCCCCACACTCCAACTTTTGCTTTCCCTCCCTTCCGCAACTTATTTCTCATACACTTCGCCTCTACTCATTACCCCCGCATTTCCCCTCACTTCCTGACTTAACGTCCCATAATTTTCCACCACTTTTCCTACTGCCCCTACTCTCTTTCCCTCTCACCTCCCCACATAATATCAAATAAAAAATGCACTCCAAGAGTTAGGGCACTTGCTCGAAACTTAAGAAATGCATATCAGACACCGAACAAATCTAACTAGGCGTAAATGATAAGAGCTTTTTCAGCAGCCAAAGAGCGCCTTGAACGATTGATAAAAAGGATTCAGGAAAATACCACCTTTTATATTCATCCTTCCCGTATGTTCAATAAAACGACGTGTACCGTTGAAAATTCACCTAGTCAAGAAGAAATTCAAGTTTTTTATGAGCATGTGTATGGAGATACTTGTGCGTTATATGAAGACGCTTAAGATATGTCACTCTTTCGTAACTTCTGCCAAAGGCAACTTTGCAACGTTCAAAGGATAAGTGTCCACCAATTACTATTGATCAAGTAAAGAAAGTTATTGCCAGATATAAAAACTTTTTAGCGCCGGGGCCAGATAAAATCAACAAGTTTTGGTGAAAAAAGTTTACTTCTACGCACCAACATCGGGCCCGTATATTTACTACTTTCTTAAACGGAGAACAACCCGTCCCGCAGTGATTAGTGGAAGGACGCACGGTACTGGTTCCTAAGACTGGAGATTTGTCAAGTTTAAAGAGCTAAAGGCCCATAACTTTTTTAAACACCAGCTACAAGCTATTCACTAGCATCGTCAAAGAGTGAATATGAACATCTATCTATCATCTGTGAAGAATAAGATCCAGGCGACCAATATACCAGCCGTTCCTATAATACTCTACACGTTCGATGCAGTAAAGTAGAACATCGATGAGTTTGAAAAAATTAACCGAAGCACACGCAAGATAATGATAATCCATCGAAGTTATCATCCTAGAGCTACTGTGTCTCAAATATACCTCCTTCGAGATAAAAGAGGTATATGTTTGCTGAGCTAAGAGTGTCTTCAGCAAAGAAGGGTTTTTCTTTTTTTTTCAGCAAAGAAGGGTTACAGCCTGCTCAGTTCTAAATAGCACAGATTCTCTTATGTGACTCGTACATCAGCATAAAGTCGACGGTGCTGCGTCATTTCTATACCGTGCCGCAGATAGAGCCGCAGAGGAGCTAATCTCATTTTATTCCAGCGACACTACACAGCGCCTAGCTTCACTAACATCTTTGTTGCTCAAAAGTCGTTTACAGGAAGCAGAATATTCCATGTCCAACATGCTTCTCAAGTCTGCTGGATTGAGATCGGAGACTGAGGGATTTTCTTTTTCCTGTCAAGACGGCGTTATAGACACCTTAGTTTACCGCAAGCGCATATTGAATGTACCTGTAGGCGATACCAACTGCCGAGTGTGCAAGCAAGAGCCAGCAACACTTGGACATGTTCTCAGTGGATGCTCGAAGTATGCACGCTAACGGTACATATAGAAACACAATGGGGTTCTAAAAGTGTTTTATTATCATCTTCGGCATTTCTATGGTGTTGATGTAGCGTCCGTCTTGCCATACGTCCAAAGGGAACTATAATACGTTGTGGAGAATTACCAGTGTAATAATATTATATTATTATAAAGTTTGATATAATAATATATTTATTGTATTATTAATTTAGTATATTGCATTTAAAAACAGGATGCGTAAAATATAATACCATAAAAAAGAGATCTCTAGTTTTTACAGTGTACTGAAATTTCTCATTTTTTACCACTCATCGTATCAGTGCTATAAAGCCTGATATTGTCCTCCAAGATCTGAAGACGAAAATCATCTACGTGATTTAATTCTCGGCTAACTTGGAGGTATGAAAGTAGATTTTTTTAGCATCACAATTTTTCTTCTTTTTTCAGTATCTTCCATAGAAATTTTTTTAGAACAAGATTTTTCGAATTAGTATCCCTCTATCAAAAGCCTATTCAAAAGTATAAGGATTTCTTCCATTTTTCGAAGAGAGATGTTTTATGTGGTTGGTCAATCTGAAATAAAATTAACTTTAATAGAAAACATTGGGCCAAAATTGAAGAATCTGGTAAAGATGATTTTCTGTAAAGCAATTTTTTGTCATACTCTGTTTCCCAGGGAGTGTTCGGCAGGGCAGCGTCGCAGCCCACACCGAAAGAGCGACCAAGATGGTTTGAGTGGGACAGCCGGATAGTATGTGTTCTGGGTTGTCAGCGAGTGCATGACACGCTCTGCACCTATCGCTGGAAACTTCTTGACATAAAATGCGGCTACGGTATACTAAGATGGAACTGGCACTGTCGTGGCATGCGAAAATAAAACCCTCTGTACCTGAATTAGAGGAAAAGCGGATAATGCCTGTGAGCAGGTAATACCGGTCATTACAATATCACTCGTATTACTGCATTCCTGCGCACGCACACATGCGTGGTATAGGCGATGGGTATAGTCACGCTACCCGCTTTGCATGCTTGTGTGCGCGGGAACGCAGTATATATGAGTGAAATTGTAATGACCGGTATTACCTGCTAACCGGCATTACCCGCTTTTCCTAAGCTCTGATGATCTGAGGAAAGCAAAAGTTTGCTCCTTCGACAAGGACTGTTTTTCTACTTTTCTGTGAAAGTTTCCGTGCATATTCTTGTCGAATAGCCGTTGGTGGAATTTGTCAACCTCTGCTTTCTTTACTTCGACTTTTAGAAGTGAAGGGTCTCGGCCGCCTGCTCTGCGGCTTTATAAAGAATCGCTCCTTTGCCAATCATCTCGTGTTTCCTGGCCATTTTTAGGAGAGGATCTCTGTTATTTGCAACGATGTTAAGCTGTAGTTAGAACAATTTGGTTATGAAGACATTGGAGATTCAGAAGTCCGCGTCCACCTTGACGGCGTGAGATGTATAATCGCGGAACGGACGAATTGATATGCAAGCTCTTATGCCTATGCATGATCTTACGTGTAGCGATATAAAAGACCGTAAGCTAGTTCTTCGTCCGTTGAACCACCCCAAACGAGTAGAGTAGAACCGGGACGGCAAGCTTGTTAGTCGCAGATGCCTTGTTTGACGCCGACAGATTTGAAGACTAAATCTGTCGAAGAAGATGTTTGTATCTGCTGATGATACGTCCTGAATGCGGCTTTGAGGCTCGCCTAGGAAGTTCTGATTTTTCAAAGGGGCATCAATCTCTCTATGCATCTCACTATGTGTAGATCAACCTTCAAGCTGCCCAGCAGACAGATGAAAGTCTATGAGAGGTTGAATCGAAAACTTTCTGCTAGTCAATCCAGGCGATCGACAGGACGCGATGATGGCCAACTGCGTCATTGCAGCCACGCCTGTTAATTAGCAGGTTCTCTCGACAGCCTAATACACTTTCTTTCGAGCCCGAGGACGCAGTGGGTGGCTTTGTCATAGGTCCTTGGCAGTGATGTTGTATGTCGTGGCCAACACCGTAAGAGGGACAAAGATGATAATAAAGCACTCTCAGGGCCGCCTTGAATGTACTTACACCATACGCTTTGAGAGGACGTAACAAGTCTAAATCGTAAAAAGCGTAATGTAAGTTAAGTCTCGAAAGGCGCGTAAAAGCAAGGCTGCCAACCTTTCCGCAACTCGGAATCTTCGGTAAAGTTGTGTTGCCTCGTGACACGTGATTGCGCCTTTTGTTGGCAGGATTTTAAGTAAAAATTTTAGTTGCGTGAGAGGTAAGTACTAAGGAACCACACATTTGGTGAAAATAAATATTATTCACACCTTGAAAACATATTGAGGTTATGTTTACATTTTTGTTATTGAGTTTATTTTTTATATATTTTTAATTAAAAGTAGAAGGTTCTCATGTTAAAAGTAATTTTTTTTGTAATAGCTTCAAAAATCGCCCGCAATGAGTATCCAAAGCAATTACAATAGGGTCTGAGGTTCTAATTGGTCAACCGAAGAGTGTGCTTGTTTTTTACAAGTATTTGATGAAAGAAAATGAATTATTAGTAATTAATACCTTTGAAAATTGAAACTGAATTTGTTATTGTTTAAAATAGAAAAAACTTCTCTTAACAAGTTAACCTTCAACTTTTAATTAAAGGCATATAAAAAAATAAACCTAAAAACAAAACGATAAACATAACCTCGATATTTTTTCAAGGTAGGAATCTATTATGACTGTAGATACACGGTGTTCCCGCATGTGTGGGACACCCAAATAGTATGTGTTCTACGTACTCTGCGTGTGCATAACACGCTCTGCACCTATCGCTAGGAACTTCTAGACATAAAATGCGGTCACGGTATACTAACAAGGAAAGGTCTTCAGGTGTTCAGCGCCCGGAGGGTTATAACCGGTCGAAAAAGATTCCTTGAGGTACCCAAAACAAAGTTCAACCCATCCTAGCCCCTACCTTTTCGATATTTTTGCACCCCAACTCTGCAAAGTTTTGAATTTTAACCATATTTTGCGGTTTTTCACATGCAGTTAAAGCAAATTTTTGTAACGATCGTTTCTCCTCGTTGCGAAGCTGGTCTGGTATTGCACTGATAGGTTATTATTTATGTTTTTGAGGATACTCTACACGATTTTGATGTTACTTTTTTATTATAGCATCATCTTCACGAAGAATTTAACGTCTTAATTGATTAACTTGTAAATTCTACGATAACACGGGCCTGCAAATAATGGGGTCATGTCAGTTGTTGGATAGCGGAGGGTCATTCCCGAAGTAATTTTTTGCGTAGAATTCGAATGCGGGGTCAAAATTGGCCCGTCACGTCAGGATTTTGCGATATTTGCGGTTACGCACCCAAAAAATGGCGTGTCTGGCACAACATTTTCTTGATCTTTCTCTGTACTTACATTATGTATTGTAGGTACTAAATTTATTTTAATTTTGCCCCTTTTGATTATTATAACAATTTTATATTTCTTACGTGAAAGAAAATCATCCGTATAATATTTTATTATCGAATATAGGAAATTATAACGTTACAGTTATCATACAACCAACTTGATGATACATAAAAAATTGTAATATTTATTTTCATGATAATTTTATTGAGAATATCTCATAACTTCAAATTAGCGTAACTTTATCTTAATTGCACTCTGCAACTCTTAAATCAAATAGTAAGAGGAGTACTTGCAATAAATAATGTAACTAAACAGAAAGACCAAGAAAATGTTGTGCATTCTGTATATGACCTCAAAAGCAGCCAGAAACGCCAATTTTAGGGTGTATAACCGCAAATATCTCAAAATCCTACCGTGACGGGTTAATTTTGACCCCGGATTCGGATTCTACGCAAAAAATTACTTCGGGAATGACCCTCCGCTATCTAACAGCTGACATGACCCCATTATTTGCAGGCCTATGTTATCGTAGAATTTATAAGATGATCAATTAAGACGTTAAATTCTTCATGAAGCTGATGTTATAATAAAAAAGGAACATCAGAATCGTGTAGAGAATCCTCAAAAACATAAATAACAACCTGTTAGTGCAATACTAGATAAGATTTTGCAACGAGGAGAAACGAACGTTACAAAAATTTGCTTCAACTGCATGTGAAAAACCGCAAAATATGGTTAAAATTCAAAACTTTGCAGAGTTGGGGTGCAAAAATATCGAAAAGTTAGGGGCTAGGATGGGTTGAGCTTTGTTGTGGGTACCTCAAGGAATATTTTTCAACCGGTTATAACCCTCAGGGCGCTGAACACCTGAAGACCTTCCCTTGTAAGATATATATGTATATATACATATATACACACATATATATATACATATATACACATATATACACATATATACATATATATATATATATATACAGGGTGTTTTTTTTAACTTGAGACAACGAAATATCTAAAAAAATACGCATCCTACGGAAAAAATGTCTGGAATAAAAACTTTTTATTTTCAAGGGGGAAAAAAGATTTGTTAAAATTTACCCCACCCCCACCCCCACAGGAGGCGGGGTGGGGGTAACTTTGTAATTTCAAATGGCAACCCCAATTTTTTATCACAGATTCAGATTCTCCTTTACGAAATACGTAAGTTTTATTCGGAAAATTTGTTTCGATTCGCGATAGATGGCGCTGCAATTGCGAAAAATGAAATTGTTGACATTACTTTTAGCTCTACCCAGGAATAACGACGCGGACGTAGTAGTTGTCTATTCCCTTCGGGGTGCTTAATTTCGGTGAGTCCCCTTGCCTCTCACCAT
>CAKNWT010276421.1:0-12095 GCA_932066315.1 Andricus coriarius | reverse complement strand
GGGAGGCACCCCTGTGACTGGTCACAGAAATAATGTAAGGTCGTACCCTTACCCCTTTTCCAGCGCCGTGTGGGGGCGGGAAGGCACCCCCGTGACTGGTCCCAAAAATAATGTAAGGTCGTACCCCTACCCCTTTTCCAGTGCCGTGTGGGGGGCGTGGAGGCACCCGTGTGACTGGTCACGAAAATAATGTAAGGTCGTACCCCTACCCCTTTTCCAGCGCCGTGTGGGGGGGAGGCACCCCTGTGACTGATCACAAAAATATTATAAGATCGTACCCCTACCCCTTTTCCAGCGCCGTGTGGGGGGCGTGGAGGCACCCGTGTGACTGGTCACGAAAATAATGTAAGGTCGTACCCCTCCCCATTTTCCAGAGCGGAGGTCCACCCTTTTGAAAAAAATCGGAGGTCCACCCTTTTCGGAAGTTTATCCCCATTTCCCTTTACCATTCCCTTTACCATTCCTTTTACCATTTCTCTTTACCATTTCCTTTAACCATGCCCTTTGCCATTTCCCTTTAATATTTCGTTTACCATTCCATGCATTTAGAATGTGAAGAAGCATGGTTTATGGGTGTTTTAATAATAAAAATCGATATATCGTTGATTTTCTCGAAAACTATCACTCGTACGAAAAAAAGTTTGAAATAAAAAAAGTGTGTTTCGATGATATCGACAACTTTTATTTGGAACATTTTTTTTTATTTTGCATATTAGCTGAGATAAACGAAAAAAACCATGATTTTTATGGGTTTTTCATGGTTTTCACCATGAAAATCGACTAGTCGGCAATTTTCACTATCATATTCGTAATCAACGCGTCCAAATACATAAGTACACGGAGCCCGAAGAAAATCGGACATATGTCCTTTTCGGAAGTATATCCCTCGAACGCTGCTGTAATATTCATTTGGAATGTTGCCAATGTTTCAATGAAATATTCCAGCAATATTTCTGCAACATTGAGTGTTATGTGGGAACATGCTCAAGTCGTTGGAGAGAGGTAGGGGTTTGACGTACATTATTTCTGTGACCATTCACAGAGGTGCATTCCCGCCCCCGCGATACATTGGAAAGGGGTGTAATATTAATGTCTTTTTGACAAAGAGAATTAATATACCTTCGGCACCGTAATCTCCATTGCAATCAATCAACTATACATACGTTGGGTGCCAGACCTTTCTTGGATCAAAAACAACAAAATCACGATAATTAAACAAAATATCAAAAGTGACTCCAACACAACAATTTTAGCTTTCAAATTCTAGACTCGACAAACAAGCGACATTATTGAGATTACGATGCGCCGGAATTAGAACTCACTTCAATTCAAACTAGCTCAGATCTCAAGAGCGAATATTAGGCAGAAGGCGTGGTTTCTGATTGATAAGGGTTTTTTACTCGTGGATGATAATACAGCGAATCATAATAGCAATTAACCAAGTCAAGTTTCCATTTATCTTAATAAATTAATACGATTGGTGGAACAAAGATCGATCGAAAATCACGAAATTGACGATTTCTCATTCCTACAATTTTAGTCTGGCGTCTTCACAAATACTTTTCGAATTTTATAGCAAAATGAAACAGAATTCCGTCGAGAACGTTTACAATTGGATCCTTTGAAACAGAAAGTGAATTTACTTAAACAATTAATATATTACCGGTCCGATACTCCATGATTTCGCGGAATTCAAGAAGTATATCCTATCTTAATTTATTATGATGAATTTCTCGTAAGAAGGGAGCGTAGGAAACAACTAATAAATTTTCAGAAGAAAAATAAAAATAATAATAGTTTAACTTTAGGAAACAACTAGTTATTATTCAAGGGCACTAAGGGTTAGGTAACAACTAGTCATAAAAATGAGGGTATGGGGCAAACAACTCAATTTTTAGTAAATGACAACATATCTCAGATAAAGGGGCATATTTCGCTAAAAGAGCTGAGATAATAGTTTATTTTTAGGGAACAAATAATTATTATTCTGGGGCACTAAGGGCTGGGGAACAGCTATTCACAAAAGTGAGTGTATGCGGCAAACGAACGAAAAATCCACAAAAAATCATATCAAAATAAATTGCACAAAATCAGATCACAAAATATACACTGTCAAAAAATTAAATCACATGAATAAATTGAAAAAATTAAATCACATAAATAAATTTCAAAAAATTGAATCACATAAATCAATTCCACTAAAATCAAATTCTACATTGTTGAATCCATAAGATTCAATCCTGGGAAACCTCATGGCCACGTGACAAGCCTAATCTCAAAATCATTAATGGGAGCTTTCTGGGCAACAAATGAAATTTTAGGGCTTTATTGGCCAACTAAAATTAATCAGGGTTTCTCTAGGAGTTTCTTGGCCAACTAGATAAATTTTAGAGCTTTCTTGGCCAACTAGAGAATTTTTAGGGCTTTTTTGGCTAACTAAAGAAGAATAAATTGCAATTTATGGGCTTTCATGACCAAATATAAAAAAGGAACATTATAAATACTTCCCGGACAAAAATAAAGGCTGAGAGGTTTCACAGGACCATATGGTGGAAAATTTAACCGCCTGATTCGTTGAGCACAGAAAAATTGAACCTCCTCTGAGAGCGTCCGGAAAGACCTGGCTGGGATCCTCGAAGGAGCGGCGAAAAATTTTTTTCACTGGTAAAACTCGCCCTAGTAGCAACGTCTGGCTTGTATGACAGAGGCCAGAGTCTGGCTCAGCATCTGCTCCCTCTAGTCGACCAGACTGTCGGGAGAAATTATCAGACTAGCCGAAAAACAGAATCTGGTGAATAAAGGAACCAGATTCTGGTATTTAGTTTAAACACTAGTAATTAATGTGGAAATTAATTAATGAAATTGAAAATATAGCAATCGGAAATTTGAACGATTCAAAAGTATGCCCAAACATGCAAGCAACTATAAATATAAATGACCAAACTGTGCATTTGTTTATAAAATAAACAAATAATATCGAATGACCAATCTTTATTACCAAATATTACCACTAATATAATGTAAAGGTACTAAGAACGAAAAACGATTACTGTCTGCCAATAAATGCCTACATTTTGCATTTGTTTATATAATTTGTTTATAAAATGAACAAATTATACTAGACAACAAATTTTCATTATCGGATATGATCCCGTCAATGAAATCAAGCAATTTCAACTTACAAATATACTTTGCAAGCAAAATTTCCAGCATGTTGACATTTTGTTAATATAATTTGTTTATAACAATTAGATTCGATATCCTGCAAATTACTTCTATTCTTTAGATACTTCGACATTCATTTTCATTTAGAATGGGATTAATTAAGTTATTTGTTTAAAGATAAAAAATAATAATTAAAAAATGTCTCATTTTCGCTCTTTGTATATTTATATAAAAAATAGGAAGTGATAAAAATTAAAAAATCTAATCCATAGACGCTCTTATGAAACTATTGCTGATCACTTCTAAACAAAAATTTGAAAATTGGTTAAGAATTGTAGGGAGTAGGTGATTTTCAATAGTAAAAGCCCGATTCAGCTCACTGTCTGCTTAAGCGGTGAAAGCACGCGGTGGACGACGCGATTCCCGACTTTTATCAATAAATATCGCTTAGGGCCCGTATGGGCAAAAAACGCCGACTGCTCCTTGATGTACACACACCAGTGACTCATACTATCTAGGATTCATCCATGACATCTCGTAACATATTTTTATAATTCAATGCAAAGTTGACGTTTGCTACGTTCAACTTTTGGCTTATCACTTTTTAAAGCGAAATGTGTCCTTTAATTTGGTATATAACATGTTGGCTCTTTGTGGGTTCTTAGTGAGGTAAACGCGATAGGCTTAACAGCCCAAAGTCACAATGGCTTCAGAGTGCGCAACGCTGCTGCTATAGATGCATTCCAATGTCCATTTTAGAAAACGAAGCATACATCTTATATTGGGATGTTACTATCTAGACGGATCAGTACATCCGAGCCAATCGACCGGACATCGTAATGCGAGAAAAAAAGGTTGAAGAGACTACATCATCGACATTGCTTATCCACTTAACCGAAATTTGCAGGCATCCTATACAACCAAGGTCCAAAAGTATAGCGAGCTAAGGCATCAAGTAAAGACAATATGGAGGAATTTGAAACATGCATCTATTCATCATATTGTAATTTCGGCTACAGGCAATGTACAAGCAAGATGCACTGAACATCTTGAACATTTAAGAGTCAATAGGGTACTGGCAGCGGCTCAGAAGGCTGTTTTATTAAACGACTGTCGTATTGTAAAAAACTTTCTGGAACATTAGAAAGCAAGTGACTAAAAACCTATAGTGATATATGGTAGCGCTGAAAAAGCATCCAGAGGCGACTGTTGTCACATCCAACACTCGTGGCCGCTGTGTAAACATAACAGCGGTAAAAGATGAACTGCAAACTACACCAGACTTATGATTTTGTACCTGCAACATTATCCCAAAAAATTTCAGACATCTTATAAAATTAATACACTTATTTTCTATACAGGGTGTCCCAGTATTAAAAAAACATTTGTCTATTTTTGAATTTTAACAAAAAAATGGCGTCGGAAAGATTATAAAAAAATTTGGTAAATTCAATAATTACCGAGTAATTAACAATTAAAGATTAAGGGCATGTGATACTTCAATCGGGTTCAGTTCCCCCGGGTTTTTGTCCACAAAACTTAAAATTTGTAAAAACTGAATTCGGAGATGCTACAAAATAGAATAACGGACGTCCCTGAACTCTTTTTTTAAGGGATAATAGCAAAAAAAAATATATTCTGCTAAATAAAATTTTTCTGTGTATGCACTATTTGGGGGTTAGGATCGGTTGTCAAGTCTCTGTCATTCCGATTGCCTACAAACAAGCTTAGTTCCGGGACATTAGTTACTATGTTTTATTACTTGTCCTAAGTTTTCGACCAAAAATATTGTGTAGTTTGGAAGTAAAGCTGCGGGGAGAATTGTAACACACATAACCTCAAAATACACACATATTAATCAAATTTAGCAAAATGAAATTTTTTTTAATTATTCCACAATAGAAGAGTTCAGGGACGTCCGTTAGCATGTTCGCTATCATTCCCCAAATTTTTAAGGCAAAATCTTTATTATTGTAGGAAAAAAGCCGGGGGAACCTAACACTGCTAAAGTCGATCATTGTTTATGTATCACATGCCCTTAATCAATCAGAAGCATGCGTAAGACGGTCGACAGTCCATGTTTCGAACAAAAAACTCACCTTTGTTATAAACAAAATTTCTTTGGATCAAACAAATATTTGATTGGCCGTATTCATTGCTAGCTTTCTTTGAATCAACTAATCTTTTTTCTCAGTGTAGAATTTGTTTAAATTAAGTAAAATTCTCTTGAATTCAGTAGCATTCTTTTAAGTTCGGCACAACTTTCTTCAATTCAGCAGAATTCTCTAACGTTCGGCCGCATTCTCTTGAGATCAACAGTATTCTTTTGAATAATGTAGAATTTTCCTCAATTTTGTATAATTAGTTTAAATTGAGCAGAATTCTCTTGAATTCAGTACAATTCTCTTGAAAGATGTCAAATTCTCTTAAACTTTGCTTAATTCTCTTAAATTCAATAGAATTCTCCTAGGTTTGGCAGAATTCTCTTGAATTTAGTCAAATTATCGTGTTTTATTTCGAATTCAGCAGGATATTCTCGAAATCAGCCAAATTGTTTTGAATTCAAGATAATACTCTAGAGTCACGCGGAATTCCCTTGAATTAATCATAATTCTCTGGAATTCTGTAAAAGTATCAGTAGAATTTTCTTTAATTATGCAGAATTCTCTTAAATTGTGTATAATTATTTTAAATTGAGCAGAATTCTCCTGCATTCAGTAGAATTCTCGTGAAATATGTAAATTCTCTTAAACTTTGTTCAATTCTCTTAAATTCAGCAGAATTCTCCTAGGTTTTGCAGAATTCTCTTGAAGATCGTCCCATTTCGCCTTTGTGATCATATTTCCCTCTGGATAGGCTAGAAGTAAATCTGCAATTGCAAAATCCGCGATTGCCTTTTTTTTTTAAACAGATTTCTTGCGATTCGTTTTTATCATTTCTCATAAAAATACTGAGTATTTTTTGTTTTTTTTGTAGCAAAGTGAACGTGCTGGCAACCAATTTACTTTTTTCCCGTTGACGTCTTTTTTTCTGTTAATAATGTGTGTTTGTAATTCGGTTGAGGACACAAAGTGTATGCATTGCATTTTTATCACTACAAAAAAAGGCGCAGTTTTGCGAGTTCCGCGGATAATTTCAAACCAATCGTCAGGTGTCGAAACAACCGCATGAAAATTTTTCCTCCTTTTCGATAATTGCGAAATTTCTGTCGCAGTTATTATAACTATGTCCTGGCACAAAGTATTTCTGTTCAATACAGAGAACGTCTTCATTTGCCAAAAGATGCTGCAGCATAAGGGCAACTTTAATATTTCTAATTTGCCCCCCGCAAATCTCAGAGTACAGCTTAATTGTACTGATGTTGGGATTCAGGTTCTCCTGCAAATGCCGTAAAAGGCAAGAACCAATTTCGTGGCCACCACGCGAAGCGACCGACTCATCCCATACGTACATGTATGCTGAAAAAATAAGATTTAGAATCATAATTTCGAGTGTTATTAAGAATTCCGGAATTTTTGAGAACGATGTAGATCAATTGTATTTCCTTTATCGTGGATCATTAGAAAATCCGAAAAATGACTGAAGTTCGTTAAGTTTTCACATTTTCCAAATATCACAACAATTAGAAAATGTATAGCAATGTTATGATGTGAACTATGTACATTCTAATCACTGGATATTGCAACAATGGAAGACTGAAAAAATGTTAGGTATATGAAATGTACTATTTTTTTAACCGCTATTTCTTTTGTAAGTAATACAACTTTTTTTTCTACTTTCGTTCCCATTCTTTTTAAATAATAGCACGTGAGAACAAACCTATTTTGGTGACTTCGTTGTAAATGCATAAATTAAAAGTCCACAGCTGCCTTTTGTAATAAACAATATTCGACGAATGAACAGGGGTCGCAAGTGTTTTTTGGAGATCGAAAGTCAAAACCATGGTATCCTCACTTACTGCGGCTCTTCGCACATCCTCCTTGAATTCAGCGTTGACTCGTTCAACGAGATTAAAATGTTCTCCTTTTTTCTTGATGGTTTCATCTCGAAGATCCTCAGAAACATTAGTTGCATTGAGTATGCATTGGAAATTGTCGCAAGTTTTACATGTGTCTGAGTGTTGGGGCTAAAAGCTCAGGTTGAAACTGGTGTTGAAGATGTGTCGAAACATTGATTCTTTCAAGATTGTTTTCCCTTTTGCTTGACGATCTTCATTGTATAAGTTGTACAATTTTTTGAGATTCAAATCGGGATGAAGGAACTGTTGTTGTGAGTGACTGCATCCATAATGAGACTCGTATCTAGGGAATAAGTTGATGAATCTTGTTACTCCCAAAATGTCTTCTTCTTTTGTTTTATTTGCAGACGTTGCTCTTCCTCGTTTTTCAATAGCACTTAGATTTTGTGTAATTGAATGAAGAGAGTGGTACAATCTAGATGGAGTAATTTGCAACAACTTCAGAAAAAAATCACGGCACACAACGTGTGAAACTCCTTTACTGTCAAGCAGTCTGTAAATGCACGTGAAATCTCTCTTTTTGATTGCAACAATAGGGTTAGAGTCACTATTTTTTTGGGCTACTGGGGTCATAGACACGGACGACCGAATGAGTAAAGTTTTTTGGGACCCATGATATTTTTCATAATAAGTAGTGTAGATTTCTCTTTGGCGATTAATGTCGATAAAGTCAGAACATTTTTTTTGGCGTTTGCAGTTAACTTGTGCACAGAAGGATTTTACTGGAATTACTCGCCCCCGCGCAGTTTTTCTTTCATTTCCGCGTTCAACAGCAACTTTTTCAAGATTCCGTTTGTGCGTGTGAGGTTTCTTAATCCTCCTGCGAGGACGGATGCAGCCAATTTCTGTAATAAATTGAAAATATCGATTGTAGAATTTTTTCAAATAATAGGTGATAAATATCACGTATTGTGCAACCCAGCCAGAAATTCATGATTGGACCACGAAGGGGCCAGTGCCTGAAATAATACCCAAAAAGATACCAAAACTGACCGTGCGAGATTATACCCAAATAATATCGAAATTATACCAAAAAAATACGGAGAAACTGACTTGGCGAGTTTGTACCCAAATAATATCGGAATTATACCATAAAAATACCAAAAATGTCTTCGAGATTTTATACCCAAATTATACCTAAATTATACTAAGAAAAACACTTAAACTTTTTTACCGTATTTAATCTAAAAATCGATAAACGTCGAAGTTGCAAAAATGAAAAATTCGTTTTTCTTCTTTATTCATAATGTGTCCCCTATGGGTTTCCATGACTGCCATTTCTTACAATCCTTCCGTCCACATATTTTATAAAATCTTATCCTTACTATTTAAAGTTATTTACACCTATTTACAGAAAATCTTATATCTAGATCCTTATTTCTGTTTTTGACGATAGCACAATTTGGGACGTGTTAGCGAACGATTCAGCGAGAGATCAAAATCGAGAGTGCGATGAGAGAGAGGGCGATAACGCAAACGCATCTTAATCTACTTATGCTATTACATAACTATTACTTACAAATCTTTACGCTTCTAATTTAAGCAACTTCCTTTTCCTTTTTCTTTCGCTTCTCTTGTACCTCCATTTTACCATTTTTTTGCATCCATTCTTTCATTCTTTCTCATTCGCTCCCCGAGCACCCTCTAACTCCTTCATCCATTCTTCCCCTAATGCTTCCTCCCCTAGAATCTTAACCACATTATCTTGTCAGCTACCTTTACCTTCCATTCCCAATACATACCTGCCCTTATCTCGCTTTCCAATCTAAATCTTGCTATTCTGATCCATCTTTTCTCTCTCCATCCCTTTTCTAAATACTTCGGTACTCGTTCTTTTTTTATTATCTTATACCATTTGTTATATTTTGGTTCCTCAATCATCCCCTATCTTTCTAATAATTGTCTTTCCCTCTCGCTTTTCTCCACTTCTTCATAGTTTACTCCAGTCCCGTCTTCTATATATCTAGCCTTAAAAAACTCCCTCCTTTCTTCTTCCCATCTTGTTAATTTCATTGCCCTCCCTCTCTTTTCTTCTACCTCCATCAAACACTTTTTCTCTAACTGCCCTCCCTCTCCCTGTCGCAGCTTCGTCTCGAAATTCCATGCGCTCTTTCCAGCTCTAGTACTTAATTTATCTCTTTGCGCTTCTTCTCTCACCATATATCCAGGCGTCATCCAGTCTACCCCTAGCGTCCACCTTATATACCTTTTTTGTAAGCTATCAATCTCTTTCCTTTCTTTCCATCACCATACCTCTGCTCCGTGTATATTCATATCTCTACTCCATGCATATTCCTCATCACCTCTATACTTCTGTTCAGAATAAACCATCCCATCTCCCCTAGACTCTTTAACAATTTCTGTCCCTCCCCATTCAGTATCTTGTCTTTGGATTTTCTTCCTCGCTCTCCACCCCATTCTCTTCCTCTTTTATCTCCAGTTCTCGCATTGAAATCTCCTCCTATTATGAGCCTAATCTCTTGCTTATTTTCTTCCATCTGTTCTCTTATCTTCTCTGATTTCTCCTGCATATCACCGTTCATATAAACACCCTCTATCTTCCACCTCTCTCCTCCTATATTTATCTCTTCTACTATTAACCCTTCTTTGTGTTCTTTCATATATTTTTCATCCTTCTCCGTTATACATTCGTTCCTTACTCCCATCACCATTCCTCCCATTGTTCTGCTTTTTTTATTCTTCCTCTTCGCATTTTGAACATGCCATTTGTAACCTCTTGGTAATTTTATCCTCTTCTCTTAAACTTTGCTTAATTCTCTTTAACTTTTCTTAATTCTCTTAAATTCAGTAGAATTCTCCTAGGTTTGACAGAATTCTCTTGAATTTAGTCAAATTATCCTGTTTTCTTTCGAATTCAGCAGAATATTCTTTAAATCAGCAAAATTCTTTTGAATTTAAGAGAATTCTCTAGAGTTAGGCAGGATTCCCTTGAATCAATCATAATTCTCTCGAATTTTGTATAAACATCTCGTAAATACAGTAGAATTCTCTCTATTTATGCACTGTCTTAAAATCTGTATAATTCTCTTGAAGTCCGTAGAATTCTCTCCAATTCAGTAACATTATCTTACGTTTGGCCGAATTCTCTAGAGTTGAGCAGAATGCTCTTGAATTTGGTAGGTTTCTCTTGAGTTCGGCAGAATTCTCGTGCCACCTGTAGAATTCTCTTGAACTAAGTAGAACTCTCTTGATTTCCGTAAAATTATCTTCAATGCTTTAAAAGACTCTTGAATTCTGTAGAATTCTCTTGCACACTTTTGAACTTATTACAAATTATTTAACACTTCTGAATTCATTAGAATAAGCTCTGATTTATTTTGAATTCATTTGTCTTTCCAATTTTTATTGTTTTAAACGCCACAAGAAATTTGGATAAAATTCAATTGAAAAAATGTGACACGCCAGAGTCATAATTAAATGTTTGATGATTTCAGTGCACGCGTTTAACAAAAAGAACCAAGTTACTTGTTTAGGGTGCATTTTCAAGTGCAAACATACGCCCGCAAAAATCCCTCTAAAGGCGTACATGCGGAGATGATTTTATTGCCTTGTAATGAGGTTTCTTTACTTAGCGAACATAATAAAAGACGTCATCAAGCTTATTGGACCAGGGTGCTCTGCCCAGATAAAGATCATGCTAAACAAGAATTACCTAGTAATTTTCCATTCATTGGTGCACAAATGAGGCGAACACACCACTGATGAAAGTGTTTTGACGCATCCCTTGCCAATAGATATTTCCAATATTCCTAGTTAGATGATTAGTCCTTGCAATTACTCATTCAGTCGTCTCTAACTGGTATACGTATGTATTAAAAATTATCAAATATTTTTTCAGGGAGCATTTTTGACTGAAAAGATACCCCCGATGAAGAAATGTTGAGAAAGAACACAAAAATAGGATAAACGCTTTAACTAGAGCGTCGTCAAATTTAGTCGACTAGGACCTTTTTCGCAAATTAAAAATAATCACCCCTAACACCTTCAGAAGACTTAAGTAGATGTCTGGGGTGATTGCTTTTAATTAAAATTTTTTTGGCTCTTATAGTTGCAGGCAGCTGAGATTAGGTTTGATAAATATACTAGGGGTAATTATTTGGGGTTGCTCAAAGTTACAGTGAGGATAGCGATATAAAATAGAATCTTGGGTAGGTGTCTACAGTGACTATTTTTACTTTGAAATTTTTTGGCTACCTTAGTTGAAAGCAGCTGAGACGGAATCTGTTAAATGTACTAGGAGTTTTTTCCAAGGTTTTTGAATATTATTATAGGGATCGGAATATCTAATTATGTGTTGGAAAAGTGTGTGGGGGTGATTATTTAAAATTTAAAATTTTTTAGCAGTTTAAGTTAAAGGAAGCTCAGACAGGGTTCGATAAAAGTACTAGGGGTGGCTTTTTGATGCTACATAATTTTATTGTAGAAATTACGATATCTGCTAGAGTCTTGGAAAGGTGTGTGGGGTAACAATTTTTAATTTGAATTTTTGTTGCTGCTTTAGTTAAATGCAACTGAGATGGCGTTCGTTAAATATACTAGGGGTGGTTTTTTGGGCTGTCTAATATTATTATAGGGATTGAGATATCAACTCGGGTCTTGAGAAAGGGTATCCGGCAACTATTTTTAATTTAAAAATTTGTTGGCTGTTTAAGTCGAAGGCAACTGAGACGGCGTTCGTTAAATGTTCTAGGGCTGGTTTTTTTGGGCTGTCTAATATTATTGTAGGTGTGGCGCTATCTTTTAGAGCCTTAAAAGGGTGCCTGGGCTGACTATTTATAATTTGAATATTTTTTGCCTGCTTTAGTTAAAGACAACTGAGACTGGGTTCGTGAAAAATACTAGGGGAGGTCTTATGAGGCTGTATTGTATGCTTTTGTTAAAGGCAGTTGAG
>CAKNWT010276346.1:0-14013 GCA_932066315.1 Andricus coriarius | reverse complement strand
TACACGCAGAAAAAAGAAATGTTTTATTTACTTATCAAGAAATGTAACGTGTTTCTTGTAACCGTAACAGTAAAAACTGCTCTTAATGAGGGTGTGAACATGTCAAAATCACTTAGCATTTCGTAAGTGTCACAGTGAAATTAAGGTGAATTAAGCGGCAATCCTTTAGTAAATCAAACCTCTATTCCCTAGTATTAAATACTGTAAGACATGTGAAATTCACTGAACCGAGATTACAATAGTGGTGCAGTGAACATTACAGAAGGATCGGTACATGCTACCGATCCGATCCGCGCGGACCACTGGATGAATTCATGACGCCATCAGCAATGGATGGATTGCATTACCTCATGGCATCACCTAAAAAACATTTTTTGTTGACATCTGTGACAGTCGTCACATTAATCCATATTCCCACTTAGAAATAAAGGGGTTTTATAATAAATAACACTATTTTGGATGGCACATCTTATTCACAGATCGCATACAGTTGAGAGTTTATTGGAGCACTACGTGTTTGTGTCCCACGCCTGTCACAGCTGACTTGTATGGATATGAGGTAAATGCGAGAACATTTTTCTTGTACGCGCGATGGCATGGGCGCGTATTCAGAAGTCGTTACCGAGGTCACCACCTCAGTTACAAATGCATTTCGGGATTATTTCACAGATCGCAACTTGTATAATAGTGTAGTGGTTAAGATAGTCGACTTGCGTGCTTAGGTTTATGCGTTCGAACCCCCCCGTTGCGTGCGAAATTTCAATTGTATTATAAGCGTTGTAACCTTGCAAATTCCGATTAATTATAAGTATATCCGAACATGCATCTATGAATTAACCGTGTATTGATTTATTAATTATTTTTTAGCAATATTTTTTTACAATTCATAGTGCCGTCTAAAGACTCTAAAGTCTAAACTATACTAACTATAGTCTATACCATTAACATAAGTTAGCTCTGCAGTCTGCAGTGGGACTCCGATACCGTGTCGAAAGTCGAAAATCGAACGGACCTCTTTTTCTAACGTGTGGAGCTGGAAAGAGAGGATCGTTCGATTTTCGACTTCGAAACAGCATCGGAGTCCCACTGCTACTAATAATATCCGTGCAGAATAGCGACTGGATCGGTAAAATCTACAGATCCGCAGGTCAGCACCACTTGAGAATTGCCACTGGTAACCAGAAATGATAGTCATATTCAGTTGCCTATACTTGTAACATTTACTGAACTGCCGTGTTGTCCAGATATGTACTTGGAAGATCAGTAGATTTAACTTGGTTTTCAGTAAAATATAGGGTTCTTTTTTCTGCGTGTAGTCGGAACTAGGGAATTCTATCAAACTCTTCTAGAAACAAAACAAAGTAATTTCAAAAGTTGAATATTTGGTTTGATTGTTTGCAAATTAATTTTTTGAACTGAAAATTTAACAATTTTAGTTAAAGATTCATAATTTTAGTTGTACATTCATGTCTTTCGTTGAAAATCCAACTGTTTTGTTTAAAAGTTAATTCTTTTTGGTTGAAAAGTCTACTATTATATTTTTGGTCAAGAAGTTTAAAAATTTGTATTTTTGGAATAAAAATCAACTACTTGTTTCAAAATGAGCCTTTTTTTGAGAATTCATATTTGCGGGTTGAGAGTTCAACTGTTGGTAGAAAAATACACTTTTTGACTTTAAAATTCAACAATTTGGTTGAAGCTGCTTTCTCTCTTAACCAAAAGCCTTTTTTTAGTTGAAAATTAAAGACTTTTGTTGAAAATTCGTCTTTTTGGTTCAAAAATTCAACTGAAAAATAATGTTTCTGACGGAAAATTTACCTATTCTATTTTTGGTAAAAAATTGATCTTTTTTGGTTAAAACCCTAACTATTTAGTTGAAAATTGATGTGATCTTTTTTAGTGGAAAGTTGAACTATTTGGTTGAAAATGAATGGGTTTTCTTGGAACTTCACCTTTATTGGTAAAAATTTAAATATCTTAGTTGAAAATAATGAAAATTCATATTTTTGATTGAAAATTCAAGTCCTTCTTGTCAAGTTGAACTCTTTTCTTGAAAATCCATTTTTTTGCAGGTTCATCATTTTAGTTGAAAATTCGAAAATTTTGTTTACTTTTTTTTCTTCGACGAGAAATCTATCTCTTATGAAAATTAAACTCTTTTGTTTAAAATTCTTCTGTTTGTCTAAATTCAAATGTTTTTGATTTAAAATTAAAATCTGCTTTAGCTGTTACATTTATCACTATCACATTTTAGTTAAGGTAAATGTCCCAGTAATCGTGACGGTCCCAGTAATCGTGAAACTTGGTTATAGTTTGAATATATTGTTAAAAAATGTGTTAAAAGTAACATTTAATGATAAAACCCACTTATTTTTGGCATTTTATAATAGCAAATAGAAATTATATTCATTGAAATTAAATAAAATGGAAGAAAATTGGCATCACGATTACTGGGACTATGGTCACGATTAATGGGACGTTTACCTTAACAAAATTTTTTTTTTTCATTGAAAATTAATTTTTTTAACTGTAAATTCAACTATTCCAATTGTTGTTAAAATGTTGTGTTTTTTATTTGAAAATGCATGTATTTTTTAAAAATTTGTCTTTTTTTAGTCGAAATTTAATCCTGTTGATTTGAAAATCATCTTTTTGTTTGAAATTTCAACTAATTGGTTTAAATTTAAGTAGTTAAATTCTTATACGAATTTAACTACTTGTTAAACATTCATGTATTTTCTTGAAAATTGTACGTTTTCTAAACCACTTTTTGTTGGCCTTAGGAAGTTTTTAATTTTTTGTAAGAGGGATTCGGAGCTATCAGGGGAACCTAAAAAAACTCTTTTTGAAATAAATTAGTTTCCGGACCCATATAAATTTAAAGCCTAGTATAGAAAAATTGGAGTTTTTCTCCCACTCTGAAACTTAAAATTTTCTAAAACATGCCTTGTTTTAGAAATATTGTGTTGGTCATGAGTAACCTATGACTTTCAGTAAAAAGTATAACAACTGCCACTGGACAGATATGAATGAAGCTCTTTAAAAATTAATTTTATGTCCGACCCCGCTTAAAAACGCGTCATTGCATGCACGTGAAGCAGGCGTAATGTGGCCGCTTCCAGCCCAGTGACGTTCGCACATGCGCACTCCGCCGTCGGGCCATCATGAAACCTTACGCCCGCTACATAAAACTTTACGCCCGCTACACATACAGTGCACCCCGCAAGTGAGAATATGAAGGAATTGATCTTTATCTTTGAAAAAATTGTATTTCTAGACCCGACAGTCTCCCTTCTGCAAAGTACGCTATTTCTTCCTTTCACATATAATCTAAAATTGTCAAGTACACCAAACATCCTCTATGTGCTTCTCGTGCTTATTTTCAAGGAGGGGGACAAAAAGTATGGTGTGTATAAAGGGCGTAAAGAAGGCTATTTTGACGAGTGTGAATTTGCTGCCCGAGCGAAGCAAAAGTTCATCATTTTCATCTGAAGTTGATAATCAGAATGATATGTAACGGCTTGATGGCCCAGGATTTACTGTGATGGAATCGAATCTTAAATACAATTTCATTTTTCCACATTTTTATTATTACGCTATTAGAATTTATTTATCGCAGAAGAAATATTATCTTATCTTCGAAGCTTGAAAAAATTGGCTTTATTGTCAACATTTCATATTTATAACTTTATGTAATTCGATTATTATTAAATCACGACTCCTTCCGCATACGTGAAAAATCTGCGTTTCGTAAAGCAAATATTTTGAATTGATTTGTCATTGAACCGACTCGGTTTGAAATTTGCACTCGTCGGCACTTTTAATAACAGATTTGCTAAACAAGCAATTTCTGATATAAATAATTAAAATTACTCCTTACATGAAGAACCAAAATGAATGTAATTACTGTTATATTTGAATTGCTTCATAAAGTAGAATAATTTTTAAAATTTCTATTTTAAGATAATTTTATCGAGTTCGAAAACACAGGAAATGTTCTTGAAAATGATTTAAAAGTTCATTAGAGAGTGCGCAATTTATTTAAAAAAACATCTACGTCTCTGACATGAGGTCGTAAGATTGATTTGTGACATTCATGATCCGAACATTATCATACGTGGGCGTAACAGAGGCCAGAGATAACGAAATATTTTTCTGACTATAATTAAAATAAGAGATTAGTGCTGTCATCAATTTAGTTAAGACTTCGAAAAGATAAGACCGAGAAGATGAGAAAATGCGCACTATTGCTAAGTTACTATTTGGCCAAAAATACTTCTTTTCACTTAAAAATCAATTTAAAACATTGATTAAAAAAACGCATAATACAAAATAGTATGTTATAAATAATTAAAAATTTGGTCATAAAAATGAATGCATTGCGTCACATTTATTTAGGTATATGGAAGTTATACGAAAATTAATACGAAGTTAATAGTCAATTATTATTATTAGTTTTTGAAATAATTTTATACATATTTCTTCATGTTTTACAGTCATTTGTCAACCTTTCACCAAAGTTTTATTAAAAAACTAATAATAATTATTAGTAGTCGAAGACGTTAGACATTAAATCAAATTAGTGGCTTTATCCAACTTATTCGCATTTAAAGGGAAAGCGTTTAATTAAAAAAAATTTACTTTCAGACGTCAAAAATTTGTATTTGGAAACTAGAATTTAGATCGCATGGAAATTACAATTGTTCAATCGTAGCTACTTTAATCTTAAAATTAAATAAATGATAAAGATTTTGAAACCTTTCACTTTTAAATTGTATAATATAGAAGGCTTCCAATTTTATATATGTATTGTATATAATTCTTCGACAATTCTATTAGTCAAAAGTAACAATCATTAAGTTTTGAATGCTCGGAGCTCGAAATTGGTTTATTTGAAAACATGAGAATGATAACTGGATAATGAGAAAAATAAAATTTTACAGGACAAATAAAAAAAGTTTTCTGCGATAGGTTTCCAAATATAATATTTTGATAAAATTATAGAAGCTAACAAGAACTTAGCATTAAAGATGTGAAAAAATTACGAAAAAATTTATCTATGTTAGAGAAATAAAATGGTCCTGATCCAGTTTTCTATTTCGTAAATTTTGAAACTGCTTATTTTTTTACAAAATTTACTTTTTTTACTTATTTAGAAAAAGGTACACACTGGAATTTAAGAATTTATGAAAATATGAGAATGACAACTGGATAAGGACCAAAAATGAAATTATTTCTATACTACTTTATGGAAAATTTAATCAAAATTATAGAAGTATTTAGCCAATATTTAGAATGTTTCAGGAAGGTAGTCGAATAAAAATAATTTCATTTTCTTTGCTTCGATTTTGAAAGGTTTTTATTTTTAGGACTGTTTTTTATTTTAAAGTTGTCTAGTTTTAACGATTTCTCGTTTAAAAACTGTTTATCTTTTAAAGATACTTCTATAAAGTTTGTATTTACTTACTTGCAAAATTACTTGGAAGAAGTTCCTAGGACTAATTGGATAAGTTAGTAATTTTCTAAAATATTTAACTTATATATATTTTTAATGTAAGACCCAGAACCATCAGTCCTAAACCGCAAGTCCCAAAATAAAACCTAACATGCGTATAATGTAAAATAATTTTTTTGGTCAAAATATTAATAATAACTGATTTACAATGCCTTAAGTACAGTAAAATCCATTATATCTTACTTTGTTTAAGGTACACATAATTTTAAATAATCGTATTATTTATAATAATCAATGGAATTCAATTTAATGTTTTGTGAAAAAATATTTGATTCTTCGAATTTAAAATAATTCGGAAATTCGTTAGAATTTTATAATAAAATTGATATTTATTACTTATAATTATATTATTTTCATATTGATTATTATTTAAATTTTCAATAAAGTCGTTAGACTTTATTCACATTGCTTGATTGATGCACCTGTTGCAACTGCTACATTCGTGACTCTAATTTGGTAAATAAATTAAGTTGCAAACAAAAAATGATATTATGAATTTCATCTCGAAATGTCCGGAAAGGAATGCAGAACAGAATTATGCAATTATTAGCTGCCACCATCCATATGAAATTGAACTTGAAAAATGCAGCACACTGGGATGAGAGATCCCGGGGTCTGGCAAAAATTAAATATTGTGTTGGATTCGTATGAAACTTGGTGAAAGAGACATTTGAGGTCGCTGATTTCAAATAACAAAAAAAAAAAATACAACAGAAATTTACAAATTCAAAATTTCTACAGATTTGCCTAAAATTTGGTACAAGGGGTTTTTTTTGAGTCGCTGGTTTTGTTTTATACGTGAAAAATCACAAATTAAAAATAGCGGATCTGGCTACAAAGGTTGTGTAATTGGCGTTCAAATAAAAAACTACGTTGGTAAAATCTATGTTTCTCAAACGTTCCTCACTGATATTCATTCAGATATGTTCAGTTCCCATTTTAGATCCAAAATTTATGAACTAATAACTTTTGACGTGAAAATCGGTAATAGCGACCTCAATAATCTTGTACCGAGTTCTAGGCGATTTTGTAAAAATTTGGAAATTTTGATGGACATATTGGATTCGTTATTTTGAATCTGTAACTTTTGCGTCAAAATAAAAATTAGCGACCACAAAAACCCTTCATCATCCATTTCCATACAAATCCGACAAATAGTAATAAATTCCACTGTTCTTCTATATATGGGCAAGAATAGAATGATTTTTGAAACAGGATTCTCGGTTAAACTATTAAATCTTTTCGTTCAAACAAGAAAAAGTGAGAAGACTTGTTGGCTGTCAAAATGATAACAAGTCGTTCTCGACTATTTCCGGATCGTATCGCTCGAATACATCCCTAACTGAGTCGCAGTTCACTGTGGGACAGAACTGACCAGAATGTATATGGGTTTTGACCCGGATCTACGAAACCCTAAGAAGGGACAGTTTTTAAAAGGAGTAAAATGGGAACTTCTTTGAAACCATTTGTTAAAGGCATGCGCTTAAAAACAATACCTAAATTATGAAGTATAAAATGATAGGATTCAAAATATGATAATACCCAAAACCTTTAGTATCAATCTCTAACGGCTAAAACAATAAGGTCCAACTTCTAAGGTTTAAGCCCATAAGGCCCAAAATCATAAGGCTGACAATCATAAGGTCCAAATACGATGGATGGAGAAAAAGGAAGGACTATAAAGTCTGCGTTAAATTGACTTTCTCCCAATGAAAATCTCTAGAAGAAAAGTGATATTCGAATGAAGAAAATAATGGAAGAATGCTAGCTTCGAGTCTGTACCATAACAGTTAGATTTAATTGAATTATTGTTTTTTTAACGTTAAACTTAACGTCCACATTGATCATAGAAATACATTGGCATTGGTCTGTGGGACAGTCGAAGAAACACATGTCTCCCGCCTAGGAGCTAGTATGTGCTATGTGTTTATGTTCAGTGCGTACTGTGTACTCTCGTAAAGGCACGGAGGTATTCATCTTCCCTTATAACACCACGCTGGCTTCTTATTTATCCTCTTCCAAGTCTCATAACACAACGTTTTTATAGGAAGCATAAAGTTGCACGCAGCATATACCCAGCATCGTTCATGGGATATCAATCTAATTGGTTGAATCCGATATAAACAAAGCGACATCGCATCTTATACGGTATTAAACAATCTTCTGTAACAGCCCAAGACCCAATAGGTAACTGGAATGTGAGACTGAGCGCTTCTATTCACTGCATTTTAGATCTTTTATGACTCATATTTCTCCTTCCTAGACATGAAAGCTGCAGAACAATGCTTTTATAAGATCGGAATGAAATCTACTTTCTTATGAACCATTGTTTGCACCAAAATCAGAACACAAAAAGGCTCACAAATCAAAATTAGATTTTCAACTACCTCCTTTCCGGCTCATTAGAGACAAATATATAACAAAAGAGGGAGAAAAAGGAAAGAGCCAATCAAAAGCAACCTTAGCTCACACTTTCCTTCTTCTTTCTCTGTCTTTTTTATACTACTAAGGACCAACATGTTTCGAAGTCAATTTAGACTTCCTCATCAGGGATTATTTATAGAAAATCTACCGGTATTCATTGTCGAAAATTAATTTGCATATATCGACATATCCAAATGACAAGGTTTCATCTCGGAGAGACCAAAGAAACAGGTGCTAACTCGCATGGCGAACTGTCGAAGTTTCTAAATTCCATATAAATTGTATTAAGAACATCAGCGCCCTCTACTCTTTAGCACCTTTTTACTTGGTTTCTTCGAGATGGAACCATGTCATTTGGACACGTCGATATAAGACTTTATTATCGAAAACAAAGAATCAATTTATCCAATTAATAACCCCATGCCAAGCTTTGTTATATCTCTCTTTATAAATAATATCTCCATGAATTCTCTCTTTTTTCATTTCTCGCATAATAAGGAATCTTGGCACCATTCCAATGGAAATCATGACCGTGTGTGATTCTGTGTTTTAAAGTACTAAATGATATTTAGTACTTCTATAATCATTATTTTGGTTCATCTCTCCTTATTCTAAGTGGCGTACGTGTTTGAACAATATAAACTGCATCATGCTCTATATATTTAAATTTCTAAATCACACATTGTTTATTTAGTTTCTCGTGCCTGTATTTTCCAAATTTTACAATCATATTACTTTTTGTTCTGATTTTTATTTTGACATTTAATATGATTAATTCTTCTGTGCTCATGTTGTTAAATAAAACCAATCGGATGATAGCTGAGAAAAAAATGTTGTTTACATAATTCAATATTTTGATCATGAAAATCTGGATGTGACAACTTACGATCTCCATCAATATAAATCTTCAAGACTCCTATTTCTCTTTAAATAAAATGATTAGAAAGAAATCAAAGTGAAAAAAATCGTTTTTCTATGCCAATCTGTAATAATTTAGCCTTCATCAGTTTATATTGAAGTCAGTATACATTCAGTATACTGTAAAATACATTTAAAAGAGTATCAACATTGTTTGTATGTATAAACAAAGTGCAGAATTATCAACATATTTTGCATAAAAGTACAAATTAAAATAAATTTTTCCACAAATTTCATTTTCGAAATTCTTTTTAGGAATCTCTCGAATGTTTGGAAACATGGCTACTACAGCGAGAGAAACCAAAACGTCGTTCGTTGGTTTTATAACATTGTCAATTAGCTTTAAAAAGGCAGTACTATTTTTTATTTATATTTTTGAAAGTGTTATGGATTCTTTAATGATTTTGCTGAGTAACTTTTCTAGTATTCTCGTAGGTGAACCTATTATCGAAATTACTGGCCGTAAAGGATGGTCTATTTTATGGGCTTTTACCAACATTTTTGTAGGATCATTTGGAACAACTTGATTTCTGATTATAAACATTTCTGAGAATCGCTACTACAATGCTCTCTTTAACAGCCCATGTTATTAGTATTTCTGGATGATTTCTCAAAAAAAAATTTGTTTCAAAGAAGCCCTCATGATGCAAAAAAATATTATTTTTGATACTGAATATTTCCCCCACTATGGAGTTTCGTCTTTTTTCATTGATTTTGTTTTATTTTTATTTTCTTAATCATTCAAAAACGCATGTAATTAATTTTAATACATACATAATTATCCCATTTTACATTTACAGCATTGTATATAATTCAGTAAAAATTTTTAAACTAATTTTAGAGGAAAATAATAATTTTATCTTACTTGTTTCACATTTTTCTATAATAATATACACTTATTTACAATATAACAACAAAGGACGAAATCGTTGACCAGTCATTTTTGAGCAACGGTTATGGTTCCATCCATCGAAAATGCTTTTAAAAAAATTAAAAATTCAATCTTATAGCCAAACTATGCTAGAAACAAAAAATGTAAGGAATCAAAATTTCTCACCTCAAACATATCTACATATTTACTTTGAATCATTTTTCGATAAGATACATAGTTTTTAATTTAATCGTTAAAATGTTATTAAAAGTAAAAAGTTCAATTTTTCGGTTAAAGTATGCGAGATACGAAAAAAATGTTGAGGAGCAGAATTATTTGTTTTAAAAAGATCTACAAATTTACTTCAACCATTTTTTTAATAAGAAGCATAGTCGTTTCAATCTTAAGCAGAATTATTAAAAATTAAAAATTACATAAAAAAACAAGATGTAGCAAATATTTCGTTAGGCCAACAAAATAAGTTTGATTTAATATCTAACAATTTTTCGTGTAAGGCCGACAGAGACTGAAGTAGTAAATTTACTTTCAATGGACGGACATTTTTATAATAGATTAAATTCCTTCATTGCTTTAACTGATATAAACAAATTATTGTTAAGACTTGAATTTGCTGCATTTTCAACGTTTGAATGCATTATTTATACTTATTTCGTCGTTGAATTATTTAAAAGTAATAACTAATCACGACCGAAAACTAAAGAAGAGCAGTTTTACCGTATAATTTCTTTTTACTTCAAGAATAATATCCCGATACTGGAGAATACGATTCAACAACAGTTATTATTTTTATAATCTATTGTATCAGGATATTTTTATTGTGGTAAAAAGAAATTACTCGGCCAAAAAGAAGTTCTATTTTTCAAATTGCGAAATAATTGAATTTGTTTTAAAAATGGTTTATTACAATGAAAATTGTTATTAAATGGCAATTTTTGTATGGTAATACTATTTTTGAGATGAAAAGAAGCAACTCGTATAGGAGAAGAACAATTTTTTATGTTTCAAACCTAACTGTTTTTTTTGGCGTTTAGAGACTTGAATAAAAACTTTTTCCTTATTTATATGAGAAAAAAATGTATATTGCAAATACAACAATACTATATCTGGTGTATTTGTTCGCGTCTTCGAGATGCATCGATCGACCCACTGTTGAACCTTTTATGGCGTACCTTGGGATCTACCAGACCGATTCATGAAATTAAAAAAAAATGGTCTATTCTGTTTATATGAGAAAAACTTGGTTAATATTAGGAATGCTACAGTACTATATCTGATATATTTGTTCGCGTCTTCGAAACGCATTCAATGGACTGTTGACGAACCTTCTTTGTAAGTTAAAAAATATGTTATTTATCTTGCTTATATAAGGCCTTTTTTTAATTTGGAATACAACAGTACTGTATATGACATATTTGTTCGCGTCTTCGAGGTGCATCGATTTACCTATTGAAGAACCTTTCATGAGCTTCCATAACCTACCAATATCGTTTTTTAAATTTTCAAACAACATTTTTTACTTCTTTACATAAGAAAAGTTTATTTTGATATTGGAAATATAGCAGTACTATATTTGATATAATTGTTCACGCTTTCGAGTTGCTTCGCATGATCTATTGAATAACCTTTCATGACCTTTCATAATCTATCAATAGCGATTTATAAAATTCAGAACAATTATTCACATAGTTTATATGAGAAAAATTGATTTATTATTTAAAATATAACACTACTGTAACTTAAAAAGGGGTTCCTAGCAACAAGCCACATTGATTGACCTTTTGATGTTCTCTCTGATTTTCTGGAAATAAGATTTTCGGTATAAGATAGAAAGACCAACTTGACGGAACAAGTGTCTGTTTTTTTTGTTAGTGAAAATAAACCTGCCTCTATGAGGAAGCAAATTTATTTGACGCCTGTGGGGAAGCAAAGTGCTCATAAAGTGAGCACAAATAAATCCATCCATAGCCAATACACCCATAGTACTTCGCAGCGGTATTTTGTTCTTAAAATCGGCCTCTACTTTCTGAACACAAAATTCCACTTTGTGCATCGGTATTATGGATAAATAAGAAAAACATTTCTTTTTTATTTTGAGTTCTATATAAGTAATCCTTAAGAGATCAGAATTTATTTACATTTCTAAAGCCGGGTTTTGTATCTTCTCTATTTATTCTGAATTCCTTATGGAGGATTCATAATTACAGTAGAAGTCTATCAGCCAGCAAAACCTGCTCTTTGAAAATCCGGCCCGCTCCCGTAGCGATCTTCGCACAAAATTAGTCACTCGCCCCTGCTTCGTTATTAACCCTTCATCTTGTGGTGGCAACCCTTCGTTTCGTTCCTTTCGGAACTAAGTCTCGATTTGCATATGTAAGCAGAGCGTCCTGCTTCCGATACTTCCTTCCTTTTTTTTCTCTTGCGTTTTTACTAGTCATAAGAACTAACACACCAACCCAAATACAAAATTCTGCACTAACACTCTTGTGATATGCGCAAGGCCCATCGAAGCGTTCACCTAAGTCCCAATGTAAGGTCCCTGCAGAATTGAAGAACAGCTGCACGTGATTTTCTCACGCGTCCAAAAGCCACCCGTAGACAATTGAACTTGATTCCAAAAGCATACTGGGTCCCAAAAGAGGGTGGATGGAGGGAGGAACGCACGTACGTACATTTCTGCACATGCGCTGATTTTCAGTGCAACAAGGTTACGCAACTTACTCTCATACTCGTGAAATGATGTAATGAAGAGATTAAGTTTTTCCTACGGGGATGGAAAGACCACCTGGTCCAAATTTTCCCATCGGAGGAATCCAACTGGAAACATAATCGTCATTCAGGATAGGTGCAATTTCAATTCAATGTACCCCACTACCCCAGGTGGATTTTATTAGAAATTTATATATTAAGCTTTCTTTCTGTTGGGGAGGGAATAATGGATTCGCAAAGCTGGTGTAACTTTTCACATTTTTATCATTTTACTAGAAAGGTTCAAGACTGTACAAGTAAATGGATGAAAATCAAATAGTTGGTAATATTCGATTTTGAATTGAAAAGAAAAAAAAAGTACTTCAGATCAATCGATAAAACATTGTTTTCTATTCATATTGATTAAAGTAAGTGTAAAAATAATTATTTGTAATATGAAGATGTAGGCCCTAATTTTATAGTTATAATTTTTGCGGTCTCGTAGGCTACGCTCGAAACCATTATAACGACGGTCGGATGTCCGTCCATCCGTCTGTCGTTTACCACTCCTAGCACCTACAATGTTTCTGCTAGAGTTTTTAAATTTACCATTGATATTAACGAGCCGTACAGTAGTCGAGAGAAAATATTTTTATTCGCTTATAAAATATATTTTTCTTTTTAATAATGCTTAAAACCTATGGAAAATGAAGAAATTTGGCTTTTTGGACCCCTATGATAGAAGTTTTTATTTTAATACCATTTTCCTTGGGGATGGTTCAAATTAAATTTCTTGGTATGCGGAATCGCCACAAAGAATAAAATTTGCTATGTTATATCCTTCTTTTTTATATGCGTTGTTGAAAATAAGAAAAATGAGGAAATTTGGTTTTTGAGAAAACTATGCTGTAGGCTTTTCTTTTAACTCGATTCGTGGATACTCAAATTGAAACTCTTGGCATGTGGAATTATAACAAAGAATATGATTTGCTATATTTTATTCTTTTTTTATAAACCTGTAGTTAAGATAAAGAAAAATGAGGAAATTTGATTTTTCAGACCACTATGTTGGAAGCTTTTCTTCTCAGTGTCTAAAAATAAGGAAGCTTGATTTTTGAGATCACTATGCTGGAATCTTTTCTTATAGTCTGATTTTCTTCGAGGATGGATCAAACTGAAGCTCTTGTGACGTGGAATTATAAAAAAGAATAAAATTTGCTATCTTATAATCTTTTTTTTATATCAGTGGTTAAAAATGAGAAAGATGAGGTAATTTGGTTTTCGAGACCACTATGCTGGAAGTTTTTATTTTAGTCCGATCTTCTTCGGAGATCGCACAAATTGAAGATCTTGGCATGTGGAATTGTAACAAGAATAAAATTTGCTTTCTTATATTTTTCTGATTTTAGTACTGGTGGTTAAATATAAGAAAAATAAGGAAATTTTGTTTTTTATTTTCCTATGTATGTAAAATTGCGACAAAGAATCAAATTTTCCACATTATATTTTTTTTTTTATATCAGTGTCTAAAAATTTAAAAAAATGAAAAAAAACTTTGTTTTTGAAACCACTATATGCT